>LNAC01000010.1:3553186-3618790 GCA_002007465.1 Ailurus styani | reverse complement strand
GGGCCGTCGCCAGACGCTCGGCGCCACCCCTACCACGGCTGCCTCCTTGCCTTCATCTCTTCCTTCGACACCCCTTTCTCATTTTGCTGCTCTCACTTTCCCCCTTCCTCCCTCTTCTCTCAGCCGTCTCCTCCCTCGTCGTGCACCGGTGCGTGGGGAAGGGCGGGGGAGGGACAAAGTCCCGTCTCTTTAACTTGAGTGATACCTTGGAGATTATCTCTTCATGGAATCTGGAAGTGACGTGAACACCTTTCCGAAAACATCTCGAATAAAACGACTTTACTCTCCTTTTTCTTTTGGTTCTCTCTCTCTCTCGATGGAGTGGCTAGGAATGAGGTGAGGTCAGACAAGGAAAGCGAAGAGGGAGTTAGAGGCAGCAGTCTTCAGAAGTGAGGTTGAGACCCACCCTTTGAGTGGGTCCAGAGCTCTGTTTACCCACAAGTTCACATTTCCTCAAAAACGAGGTAGGGGGAAGGACGACAAAGGAGATAGGCAGGGTAATGGGGCCAGAGTTTATTCAAGGCTTTATTCTAAGGCGCCCATTGCGGTTCATTCCCCAGATTCTTAGAATACATCTCGAGTGTTTTGATCCGGACGTGACCTTGAGAAAACACTTGACCTTTCCTGTTGGCCTAAAATCATTTTTCCAGACTAATGGTTTATAGCCCCGGAGATAGTCTCTTCAGCTGGATCTTACCAGGAACTCCCCTAGAAACCCAAGTGCTCCTTGGAACGTGGCAGTTCTCCAGCAGTGGACCAGGTCTCCAAAGAGGGGAAGAGTGGGACAGACATTTCTGTACAGAGCACCAACCCCACAGTTCACAGATTGTCCCTCGCAGGACTGTTTCACCCTGGGCCTGCCTTTTATATCCTTTTCCCCAGAAAGGAACTCCTGTTACTGAAGATCCTTTCTGCTCTTCCACTTCTCAATACTTTCTGCCTTCCAAACACCATCTTCTTTATAGATAAAACCTGTATTTTCCAGCCCATCTTTCTTCTGTTGGTGAGGTCATCTTTGTTCTTTGGAATCACATATTTAAATGAGATATTGTATAAAAACACTAAACATGATGCTTGGCACTTAGTCGCCAAGAAATGTTAGCCAAATCATTATGGGTAATGATTTCAGATTATCATCGGCATTTATTTCATGTTTTTATTCTTTCACATAATTGTGAAACAAGGGAATTTGACTCTCTCTACCATGATTTGCACAGTTTCAGCCCTCGTCTCTTATGAATGAATGTATGACTACGTGGTAATGGCTACTCATTTAGGAAAGAATAGTGAAAATAATCACAGAAGAAGTCAAGATTTATAGCTTTCCTAATAGAACACAGTAATTTCCCCAGAAGATATAATATTGACCACCTTGATTTCACACTTGTATCCAGAGTAATTTGTAACAAATCTTGCAGATGACAGGTAAGGGAAGAGTCCAAGGTTATGGCACCTCAACAAACGGATGGGGAAGGTATCTACCTTCTACACAGAGGAATGTTCTCAGATGCCATGTGTGGACTTGTGCAATTGGAGTTACCAATTCTCAAGTACACCTGGGGAGTAAATTATGTATATTAGGTAAAGATGTGGGAAAGACCTTACCTACAATACAAGAGGAGGGATCTAAGGTTTCAGTTGTTTCTGCTATTGCAGCTGCAGCCAACAAATTCGCTTCGGTATCTGTGATGAAAATATACCTTGCGTGCCACAATAGGATGTTGTACAGAGATATTCCATTTGCTATTCAGTTCACAGATAGTTAACCCAGTAGCAAGACACGATCATAGCACTCAGTGAGGGTTATTCTGAGTAACTAGAGGATGAGTAACTAGGTTGCTTCCTTAGATATCCTACTACATATTAGAAGCCTGAGTCTCAGTGAGAAAAAGACCAGAAGCTCAGTCACTTATTAATTTCACTGCTTTAGGTTGTTTAAGATGAATTAAATCATCACAGACAAGTTCTTTTCAAAAGCTTAGATGAAAGATACAGAAAGTGTCAGTACTTAAAGATCTTGCTTGTTTCTAATCTTAAATATTCAGGGACATGTATTAATAGGCAAGATGCTAATAGTCTATTTCTTGCGGTTTTGCCAGAAAAGAGATTTTCATGAAGGACAAATTGCACTATTTTGACACTATTGACTGGTCTCAGTTTAAGACTAAGTTGAAGATCCCTTGTTCCTTTCAATTAAGCTGACTGCACTGTTCCAATAACTACAAAAGCCAGACATAAAGTGTAAAACTAAGGAAAAAGTTGAGAAGTTGTAAAAAGATGTACGTAGTGTAGACAGAATTAACACAAGTAGTGCAGGCTTACATAATGTAACCTGCCTTTAATGGCTTATATTTTCTTTAAATTATTTGCTTACCTATAGAGGATAAACCTGACCTTATAAACCTCATAAGTAAGATCCACTGACTCATTCCATCACATCAAAAGGTCGCTTTTTAGGAGAATTATTTTAAGTACTGCTTTTTCTATTCTGGAAAAAACACTGCAGAGTAAAATGAAAACTCATAATGCAAATTAAATCAAATAAACAACCTCTCCCTAAGTTTATGGGAAAAATGTTTTATTTTTTGCATGATAATTTAGATTGACTTCATTCATTCATTAAATTCATAAGATAATTGCTCAGTTCTTTTGGAAAGAAGTCAAATAAAAAAGGTATTTATTGCAGAGGTTGAGTACATATAACTGAATAATTCCATAACATGTAGGGGAAGACTAGATTGGGAAACAATCCCTATTATAAAATAACGCTTATTTTCTTGTAAGTAGAAAATATGCCTAGGCAACTCTCAGGGTAATATTGTAATACTTAGAACACCAACAGAAAAACTAGGTTCATAGTTTAGATTGGTTCTTCTATATATAAATCATTAAAATTCTCATTCTAGTTAGCTAAATTCATGAGTTATTTTCTAAACAGGTACAGTATAATAGGGCAGAAAGACCACTTAACTAGAAGGTTGCTGGTCTGTCTCTCTGGAACAATCTTACCCTAAGTGAATTGGGCACAGTTAGTTTATTGGGCAGAAGAGTAGTGAACAAGATAAACATAAACACATAAATGATATTCTTATCTGTTGCCAAGTTGTTCTTCAGATCCACAACTGAAAGAATAGCAGCATGGTGTTTTGCACACTAGATGTAATATGAATGGGCAAAACGTTGACTACGTGAGTATAAAAACAAGTATTTATTCAATCTACTCTGATGGTATGATGGAAGAATAACTGTTGATCACATTTAGTTAAAGAGATATGAAGAGCATGAAACTGCTATATATTCTAATCCTCCAACTAAGAGATAGTCAATACCAACACAGTTTCTTAATAATTTTGATGCTATTCTCAGTTATTTTTATCATTGTGTTTTACCTTTAGCCATTATTTATATTAGTCTTAATATTTTCAATACCACTTCACAATTTCTCATTTAGTCTGTATTTCTTAAGGCAACAGGAAAATAGCAGTTCTCTCTCTGTATTCATGAGAAAACCATGCATAAGGATCATAAAGGAGCCTTGCATTAGAGCTGAACTAACTTGACTCAATTTGTTCTAGCCATCAGCCAGTTTTGTGACCTAAAGAAGATATTTAATTTCTCCCAGTTTCAGCTCCCTAAAATCCCAGGTGGGATTAATGCCAAACCTACCTCTAGAAGTTATCCTGAGTATACTGGGATGTATTATATAAACTTTCATAGAAAGAGTAAAGTATTGTACAGCAGAAGATCAAATTTATGTAAAGAAAATTAGTAAGTAAATCAGAACAAAACCATCAGATTTTGACACTTTATGAAATATCTTCAGGATTACTAATCTTTGGATCAGAATCTTATCGTGTCAACAAATAAAACAAATTTTAAAGTGAAGATATTTCACAGAAGCTTCTGGACAGCCCAAGAGGGTGGTTGGCATGCATGTGTAGCATGCAATTGATTGAGGTCTCAGTCAACTGGAGTACTGAATGGCAACATTGAGAAAAAAACAGTATGTACTTAAGATAAACATGGCTTTCTCTCTTGTCCCCACAATGTCCTGCTGGTTATTTCTACATAGATGTAGTGACAGATATGATGCTGGTAAAAACAAAGATGCTTTTGAAAAATCAAGGTAAAACCCTATGCTGGATCATCGCCAGTTCTTTTTTTTTTTTAATATGCTTTTTTTTTAAAGATTTATTTATTTATTTGAGAGAGATTACAAGCAGGAGGGGCCAAGGGAGAGGAAGAGAGAATCCCAAGCAGACTCTGCTCAGCATGGAGTCCCACATGAGGTTCAGTCTCAGGACCACGAGACCATGACCTGAGCCAAAACCAAGAGTCAGATGCTTAATTGACTTCATCATCCAAACACCCTTAAAACATATGTAAAACAGTCTCTACTGTAATTAATGCCTACTACTGGAACTTTACTAAGACAAAAAAGTAGACTCTGCATTTAAAATGGAACAAAATTACTCCAAAATATTAGTATTTAAGAGATTGGTTGATAGGTGTCATTGATGGAGAATAAATTGTGATTACTAAAACTATGTTTATTATGTTTTTGTATGTATGCTGCTTCTTATGAATGTGAAATTAGACTAACCAGCTAACAGCTTGGTAAAGCTGTTGATAAATTATTATTGCTTAATTAAGTACAATTCTCAAAGGATTTTAATACAATTTGCTCAAAGCTCCATGTTAATTCTGTAACCATTTAAAGTGCCTTGACAGTAATAGTCCAAAGGTGAAAATAAAAAGCCCAATCCAGCAGTTGATTACTATGAGTAAGCCTGCTGTTCTAACTAGAGTCCTACTAAGACTGTCTGATGAAGTAGTCAAGTTTCTTTGAAACTGGGTTCACCCAGAAAACTTAATTTTCTAAGAGAGAAAAACTTTTAATCATTTTTAAATTATAAATGTTTCCTTATATTACCTTAACAAGCACATATTTACATATATAATAGTATTTGTGAATTTGTTTTACATATGTGTTTATACTGGTTTGGCATGGAGACTCTCCTAAATATTTAATTATTTTTCTTGTATGATACCTGGGATGGTGCCCATCCATTATTTCATCATTTCCTACACTTTGTTGTAATTTTGGAGAGGGGTTGCGTATTTGTCTCTTTCCTTCTAGACTCTGAGCTAGAAGGAAAACTTCTAGAGTTTTCCTTTCCTTTAAAGAGAAGCTTTCATTCTTCTTTGCTTACCTTAGTTATTTGCCTAGTGCGTAAATATTGGAAAATGCTCGAGAATCTTTGAAATGTATGCATGAATATATCAGGTACATATCTTTAACTTTTATAATAAATTAAGACTAGTAAATTCTGCTTTTCAAAAATGGTATTTATTGAATAGTATAAGTTATTCAGTGCCTTTTACAGAGCTATCCAATGATACTATATAAAATATCCCTCCTTTCTCTTCTCCTACTGTCCCTCTCTGCTTTCCATGTTGGAGGTATTTTCAAATGTCTGGTGTTCTTTGGATGCACATTAATAATTAAACCTGGGACACAGAAGCTCTGTGTGCCAAGTTGTGCCTACCCAAGAATGGGCTTCCTTAAAATTGATGGGTCAGTGGAAAGATTCTCTTTCAGATGGAAAGAGAGTCTATTTTCTGGGGCTGTTCAATTCCTACCAAAAATGAATCTTCCAATCTGTTTCAGAAGGCATTTTGGAAATAGTAGAGGGTAAGGGAACTGGGGATTCCAGGTTTTATTATGTAAATTTTCACTTAATCTTCCTGCACGGTGCCTTGCATCTCTTGTTTTCTGTGCAGAACATCTCTGGTGCAATTTTCCTGGAGAATTAAGTCTACAGTCTCTCTCCTGGAGTGAAGATAGAGAGATTATTGCCTGGCTACAACATATGGTCATGGGACTTAGCCATAGCTTTCTGTTACACTTATAAGACTTACCAACCAGCACAACTGTTTTCAGTGCTATGCTTCATCCACCTCTAAGATGCCTTGTGCTCTCCAGTTCTGAGCCTTTTACAGGTGTGGTGGGGCCAGCCTCCACTCATCTATCTGCTTTCAGATTTCTCATATCCTAGTAAGATATGGAAATGTCATGTCTGTTCTCCTGTTGTTGTATCCCTTGTGGCTTATCTCCATTTTATTTCTTAACTGCCACTTTAGAAGGGATGTTATGGATAAATGCACAAATACACTTGTTTAATTAACCTCTCAGAGTTAAAGGAAGATCTCTTTGTGAAATAGATAGGCAAATGTTTGGTATTATGTATCATTATATACTGTGCTTTTTTACAATATGGTATTACAATATACAAAACTTACATGTCATTTTGGCCTTTTTATTGTCTTTTTTTATTGCCTATTTGTCATACCTGAAAACTGTCCATTTTTTAAGGTGATGGAGTAATAATAAAGAATTATTTGTCTTCAGTTGCATATATTTTTCTTGTTCTTCTGCTTTTGGAGACTCCAATTTCTATTTGTCTCCTATTTTTTGTACCTCTAGCTCTATTTTCCTTTCACTTTCACTTTCTTTTCTAAATGGTGATACCACAATGAGAGAGTTATATTATTTTGTAATAACATACAGTTGGGTTTTAGATCAGTTGCTTTTGATTATTCTCTTTTCCCCTATGTTTTCTTCTAACAATGAAAAGTATTGCTATTCTATAGCTCTTTGGTATGTAATAGAAAAGAAAATCTTTTTGCCTACCTCCTCCTGTAGAACCTAGAAATGGTATTCTATCAGGTAACAACTTTGAACTATCCTATTGCTATAGTGGATAAATATAAATTTCAGTAGAGTACAGCAAATTGGTAGTAATTGTCACTGAATGATAATGATTATACTACTTCCTCTACTAAAAGCCATCGGTATGGAATCTAACACCATGCCAAACAGAAGCACTCTACATGTACTGTACTGTAGTATTAGGAGAATGAATCAGTGTACCTATTTCACAAATAGGGAAACTGAGGCTTGGAGAAGCTAAGTAACTTTCATAGGGTTCATCGGCTAGTAAGTGGCATATGTTGGATTGAATCCATCTTATGACTAATCCCAAAGAAGTTTTTCCTCTCAAAACACTATTATTAAAACACAGTTGTGTATATTAATTTTAAAGTCAAAGGTATTAAGAATGGTTTTGGGGCGCCTGGGTGGCTCAGTGGGTTAAAGCCTCTGCTTTCGGCTCAGGTCATGATCTCAGCGTCCTGGGATCGAGGCCCGCATCGGGCTCTCTGCTCAGCGGGGAGCCTGCTTCCTCCTCTCCCTGTCTCTCTGCCTACTTGTAATCTCTCTCTCTGTGTCAAATAAATAAATAAAATCTTTAAAAAAAAAAAAAAAAAGAATGGTTTTGTGTTGTTATACAGTAAGTATTTTAATGTCTGAGTTTTTGTTATATTATTGAGTTTTAGTTATTATGTTATTTGTTCTTATATATATTATAACACCCTTTATATTATTATAAAGTATGTGTTATTGTTATTATTATTTTATTATCTCTGAGGCAGTCCTACCAGCTTCAATTCCAGCCCTTACCTTGTTGTTCAGCCCTGTCCCTAGGCCTCTTCTCTTCCTTTTATCCCTTCTCTGCTCCTTTGCTCTTTCACCAAACAAGCTCATACCTTATAGTCTTGTTTAACATTTTTATTGAGATGCAATTCATATACCATAAAATTCACCCATATAAAGTCTATATTCAATAGTTTTCAATATATTCAGAGTTGTGCAACCGTCACTATAATCAATCTTAGAAACTATTGATCACCCCCAAAAGAAATGTCATATCTGGGGTGTCTGGGTGGCTCAGTTGGTTGAGTGTCAGACTCCTGGATTTGGCCAGGCCATGATCTCAGGGTCGTGGGATTGAGCCCTGTGTCAGGCTCTGTGCTCAGCTGAGAGTCTGACTGAGATTCTCTCTGTCTCTCTATCCCCCTCCCTCTGACCCTCCCCATCCTCATGTTCTCTCTCTTCATTTCTTTCTTTCTCTAAGATAAATAAAAATGTCTTTTAGGAAAATGCCACATCCATGAGCCCTTACTCCTTATTTCCCCCATTCCATTCTCTTGTCCTTGGTAACCACTAATCTACTTTCTATCTCTATAGATTTGCCTATTCCAAACATTCAGTATAAGTGGAGTGTATACAGTATGTGGTCTTTTGTGACTGACTTCTTTCACTTAACATTTTTCCAAAGTTCATCCATGTTGCAACATGTATTAGTATGTCATTCCTTTTGACTGCAGAACAGTATTCCATTATATGAGTTTACTACATTTATCTATTCAGGAGGTGAATAGACTCCTGAATAGATACCAGTCTTCTTTCCAGTCTTTAACTGTTATAAATAATGATGCTATAAACACTTGTGTACAAATATTTGCAAAGTCATATTTTTTCATTTTATTTCTCTCTAGAGGTAGGAGCAGAATTGCTGGCAATATGGTAATTCTATATTAACCTTTTCTATATTAACCTTTTTCAAAGCATCTGCAGCATTTTCATTCAATATGAGGGTTCTAATTTCTCCATATCCTTGTCAACCCTAGTTATTATCTGACTTTTTGATTATTACCAATGTACTGGGTACAATGCGGTACTTCATTGGAATTTTGATTTGCATTTTCCTATTGATTAATGGTGCTGAGCATATTTTCATGTGCTTATTAGCCATTTGTGTATCTTGAAGAAGTATTCATTCAGATCCTTTGCCAATTTTTAGTTGTATTTATTTGATCTTTTATTATTGAGTTGTAAGAGTTGTTATATATTTCTGTATATATGTCTATATATTCTATATGCTTATATATTTTATATTATATCAAATAAGGATACATGATTTCTGAATAGTTTATCCCATTCTTTGGGCTGTTTTTTAACTTTCTTGGTTGTTATTTCCTGAAGTTTTAAATTTTGATTAAGTCCAAATTAAAAGGCCATGTGACACTGACCCACATGAGCAATTTAACTCTCTAATAAATTATGTATTGCAGTAAAACAAACAAACAAACAAACAACTCTTGCTTTTGGTGTCATATCTAAGAAGGCTTTATCTAATCCACGGTCTATGAAATTACACCTCTCTTTTCTTCCAAGAGTTTTAAGGTTGTAGCTCTTATATTTAGGCATTTAATCCATTTTGATTAGTCTTTGTATATGGTATGAGAAGAGGGCATACCTTCTTGTCTCCTCATTCAAAATGAATATTTAATTTTGAAGCAGAAAATGATTTCAAATAAGTAAGTTATTGTTGTTTAAATATTGATTACTTAAGAAATTTTAGAATAGGATACGAGAGAATATATAAGTATCTAATGTTGAATTTTTTGAAAACATGATTATAACTTCACAAACAAAATAACTATAGTTTCATTAGGATAAACTATTTCAGACTTGCTTTGATATATTCAGTAAGATAACATTCAGCTAATTATCTGAATGAAACATACAGAGAAACTCCTCTAAAGAAGAGTTCACACTAATTTCCAGTAAATAGCACATTACTAATTAAATAAAAACATAGCCTTAATATTTATTGTGTCATCCTTCACATAATACTATATAGTTAAAAAACATCTGATACACAATTAGAGAAGTTGACTTTGTAGGACAATGTTTGTGATTAGCACATATGATTTCAGATGATTAACACATACCATTTCAATGGAAATATCAACTTTTTTATCTAGTCTGTGGCAACTACATACACAATTTGGACTGATTTTAAATGAATGTAAAACTGCAGCAATGCTTTCCTATTTCAGACAAGTTATTGGCAATTAACTTGAAGGCAAATAGCCATATCTTTGATATTCATCAGCTGCAGCATGGCTCTGACAGACTTCACCCCAGGTTTAATGTCTGTATTATGCATATTAGAATTTAATAGGCAATTATATAAATAAACTTTCACACATTAATTTTTATATGCATAATAATTTATGCATAATAAAAGCCCAGAACACCCATTTAATATGGAGAGTTTTAACATTCATAATCATGTTAGCCATTAGGCAAATCAAAGTAGTCAATGAAAATCTGTGAAACTTTTGGATTAACTAAACTAGTTACATTTAAATTTGCACATGTATCTGATGATCATAATAAGCTCAAGGGTAGTCATATACCATCCAAAAATTTACAGCATGATGAAATGGATTAATCATGTGCCAATGGCTACCTGAGCTTTGTTTGACTTCTGTCACCCAGTTATAGAGCTTTAAATCTTAGTTTGTTCTTCATAAAAATGAGGAGGGTAGATTCATTGTTCTCTAAGGTCTCATTCTGCTTCAAATTTTTATGATTCCATTGAATTTGCCATTACTTGACTGGTTTGTATTTGCATAGAATTATGATATTTATGGTGCTGTTTGTTTTCTCATAATATTTGCCTTGCAACTAAAACAACTGCACACTAGGAGGGCACTGTTTCATCAGCTTAACAGGTCTTTTCTTGCGTGGTTAAGAGTAATAGATTATGGGATTCTTTTCAACTTTCTTTTTTTTCCTATAAAAATTTAAACCTCTGAAAAGTAACTGCAAAAAAAGCTTCTCATTTTCACCTTCGACAAGGTTGTGGAGGTAGCTTTTTTCCAGAAAGAAAACATTTATTTCTATCTATCATAGGCTCCTAGAGAGTTCAGAAGATGGTGTGAAACTTTCTTTACTTTTCCTATTGAGATTTTCTTTTTTTTTAAAGCTTTTATTTATTTATTTGACACAGAGAGAGAGAGAGATCGCAAGTAGGCAGAGGCAGGCAGAGAGAGAGAGGGAAGCAGGCTCCCTGCTGAGCAGAGAGCCCAATGTGGGGCTTCATCCCAGGACCCTGAGATCATGACCTGAGCTGAAGGCAGAGGCTTAACCCACTGAGCCACCCAGGCGCCCCTCCTACTGAGATTTTCTTGTTCCATATGAGGCAATCTAGGGGCCTTTTCTAAATCTAAGCAATGACTCCCTTTTGTCAAAGCTGGAAGGTTGAGGAGGGGATTGGGCAATAGAGAAAAGGATTTACAGGGAAAAGAAAAATCCTTGCCTGCTTCATGCTATTTGGTACTGTTTAAAAAGATAGAAATATCATTCTGAGTATTATTTAAAGAGCTTCTGATGCCCCTATATAATTAAGATCCTTTTCCACTATATCGAATTTAACAGTCATCAAAGACTATTTAATAGAATTCTGGTTTTATTTTTAAACTTGAAAAGATACATCTAAATCAACTTAAACTTTTTTGCTTTTTTTCCAGGACTTTGGATGATGTCGCATTTCATTCTTGGACTTCTGGCTGCCATCCAAACCCTGACAATATTTTGATAGCCTGAGTACTTCATTTCTGTTCCTTACTCTTTTTGCCACTTGCATCCCCACTCCCTTTTCCCTTCCTTACTTCCTTCCATTTATCGTGAACACTTACTTTGTGGTTCATCCTTGATACATTTAATATCTAAATAACTCAGCTTCTCCCTTTTGAGAAAGGACACTGCCTTTAAATTTCACATGGCTTTGCAGAAGTTAAAAATATGTAAGAAGAACAAACTAAGCCCAAAGTTAGAAAAAGGAAGAATATAAAGATCAATTTATGATGAGCCAAGAATATAAAATGGGGAAAAGATCATCTCTTTACTAAACAGTGTTGGAAAAACAAAATAGCAAAATGCAAAAGAATGAAATTACAAACCTATCTTACAACATGTACATAACTCAACTCACAATGGATTACAGACCTGAATGTAAGACCTGAAACCATAAAACTTCTAGATGAAAACACAGGGGCTAAGTTCCTTGACATGTCCTTTCTCAATGATTTTTGGGGAGATTTGTCACCAAAAGCAAAGGCAACAAAAGCAAAAATAAACAAGCGAGACAACTTTAAACTAAAATGGCCTGCAGAGCAAAGAAAACCATCAACAAAATGAAAAGGAATCCATAGCATGAGAGAAAATATTTGCAAATCATAATTCTGATAATGGTTTAATGTCCAAAATATATAAAGAATTCACACAGTTCATTAGCAAAAAATCAAATGATGTGATTAAAAAATGAGCAGAGGAAATAAAGATGTTTTTCTAGAGAAGACACACAAATGGTAAACTGATACATGAAAAGATGTTGAATATCACAAATAATCAAGGAAATGCAAATTAAAACCATGATGAGATATCCCCTCACACCTGTTATAATGGTATCAAAAAGACAAGAAATAAAGTGTTGGAAAGAATGTAGAGCAAAGGGAAAACTTGTGCAACATCGGTGAGAAGGTATATTGTTGCAGACCCTATGGAAAATGATTGGGAGTTTCCTTAGAATATTCAAAATAAAACTACCTATGATCCAGCAATCCCACTTCTGGGTATATGTCTAAAGGAAATGAAAATAGGATCTTAAAGAGATCTCTGCACTTGTATGTTTACTGTAGCATTATTTAAGACAGCAAGATATGGAAACAACCTAAGTGTTTGTGGATGGATGAATGGATAAAGAAATTGTGGCATAAATACACAATGGAATATTTTTCAGACATAAAAAAAGAAAGAAATCCTACCATTTGCAACAAAATGGATGGACTTTGATGGCATTATGCTAAGTGAAATAAGCCAAACAGAGAAAGACAAGTACCACATGATTTCACTTATATGTGGACTCTGAAAAAGTTGAACTCATGGAAATAGACTAGAATGGTAGTTACCAGAGTGGGGAAATGGAGAGATGTGGATCAAAGGGTGAAACCTCTTGAATAAGTTAAATAAGTTCTGGGGATCTAGAGTTATTAGGCAACAGAGTAATTATGCTTAAGAATACTTAATATATACTTGAAAGTTGGTAAGAGAGTAAATCCTAAATGTTCTCACTACAAAAAAGAAATGGTAGCTATGTGGCATGATGGAGGTATTAGCTAACACCGTTCTGGCAATCCCTTTGCCATATATAAGTGAATCAAATCAACATGATGCACACCTTAATTACACAGTGTTATATGTCAGCTAAATAAGAAAGAAGTTAAAGACAGGGAGGATCACAACTACACATCATAAAATATCTATTAGTCAATATAATTTTACTACTGAATGATGTTATGGCATTCAAGCTTTTGAAAATCAGTAATTCACATATGGATTTACTCATCCATTCATTTATTGATCATCCAATGTGTATTGAGTATCTCTGGTCAGTTATCGTAACTGTATTGTAGCAAAATAGAGGAAATCACAGTTCCTGCTCTTGAGATTAGAATTGTTACCCCCTAAACTCTTTTTATCTACAAAAAGTGAGGAAAAGTAAAATTGAATTGTCTAAACATTCTAGACAATAGACTTTATTATGTACTGTGGCAGATATTGTTAGTTGTCTACCCCAAACCTCTCTTCTCCCTTTTTTTCTATGACTGTTCTCTGATTTTGCCTGAGATAACAATGAGCACAGCCCTTTGCAATGCATAATGTTTGGTTTAATCCAATTTCTAGAATACTGTTTTCTGCTTTCTTGATTTCTCTTGCAGCCAAGAGTGGCCAATGAGAACAAAATGATAGTATATGGAGGGACTTCTGCAAAGGCTTTTCCTTTCTTGAAATAAGGAACAGTGGTGGCCTACATCTTTTGTCTCCATTTTTTTCTACCCTGAAAATAGACAGGTATCCAGACCTGCAGTAGGGATATTTTGATCATAATCTGTTGTTCACAGGAAAAAAATTAATACACTAAAGATGGCACAGCAGAGAAATAGAAAGAGCAGTTCCCTGACAATGTTACTGAGCAGCTGACCCAACTACAGCCTCTTCCTAATTTCAAACTTCTTATGTGATAAAAATAAACCCCTATTAGTATAAATCCTTATAAATTGGGTTTTCTGTCACAGTGGAACAGGCTCCTAATAGATACCCATATATAAAAGGATCGATTTGGATGTAACAGAATAACATATATTAGAGCCAACACTTACAGAGCAAGTTTTGTATTCCTAACAACCATGTGAATTAAGTGAGTCATTGGTAAGAGCTTAGGAATCATTATCACATTAATTTTTGGTTGTAATTGGATTTGAAAAGTAGTACAAAATGTCAAGAATTTATTCTTAATAGAGGGTGTAATCTCTTCTGTAGAGGTCAATGGTAGTGGCTACATCTTAACATTTTATTTCTTAATATCCCCTCCTTGAGAACTAAAAACAAGTTTATCAACTAAGGATGAAAAAAGTTCAGTCACTTGAACTTTGAAGCTATTTGAGGTCTCTCTGAAATAGCATTTTCAAAAGTAAGGCATTTTATTCTTATTCACTGGGTCATGAACTATTCTTTGTTGATATGATTAGAGATATTTGGGGAAGAAAGACAGGGCAGGAATGGTGATTGCAGTAGTGTGCTTAGTTGTATAAAAGGAAATACCTGATTTGCATTTTAAATCTCACTCTTTCATAGAGAATATTGATTATGTGAGTCATTAGAGAACTCAACTAAAAAACAGTTCTGATTTTATCACCAAAACAAAGGACTTTATGAGATTTCTATATTTATTTATGCTTTGGGGAGACTCGTGGTCTATAACACGTTGTAGTGTTAACTCTCAAGTCTCATAACATAAGTACTTTCACATTTTTGAAAGTGGAAACTGCACAGAAGTTGTTCCCATTTGGAGGACCATTAGTCAGTGAAGATAGAAAATTGTCATGGGTGTAGGTTCAAGCATATGGAGTTGTGTATTTATTTATAGCTATGATGGCAAGAAAATTTAACAAGAACTAGAAAGAAAACCCCACTATAACTTCGAAGCGTTTTATTTTATTTACTGACTCCTGAAGCCTCATGGATATAAAGTGAGAACGAATTGAGGTTGTTTGGAAATTCCTTTTCTTGTAGAATTTAGACCTTTTAAGTCAGGAACGCTCACTCCTGCTCTGGGAACATTCTGTTATTGACACACATTTGTTAAGCATGTACTATGTTCCAGGCGCTGCTGTCATTAGTGAACAGATAATATGTACCACTGCTGGTTGCACACAGCTCAAGCTCAACAGGAAGAAAAGCAATAATCACAACAGTGAAATACAGATATGAGCACAGCTCTGCAAGACCATGGAGCAGAGCCCCATAATCTATTTGGGGAAGCCCAAAATGGCCAACTACCTTCTTATTTTCACAACCTCTTCATATTCAAGGCTGACTTCGCCATTTGTGCTCTGGATTTAAACTTACCTCACCTCGTCTAGGACCTTGCAAGCAATAATTGCTATCTCCCTTCCTATCTGTATTTTTAAGTGTTTCTTTCTTGTGTTCTTTTGTCCCAAAGCCTAAACATGATCATTATCATCTTACAAATGAAAGACGGCCTGCGATCGGACACTCCACAGCTGGTTTCTCCTGCCTGCTTCAAGACCATGCTTCTCAATGTTTCCAGCTACAGTGGAGGGATTTGCTTCGTCATTCCGCTCAGTTTTCCACATGTGCAATTTGAATTTTGCCTTGACCACTGACCTGAAACTGCTTTGTGCGAGGTGAGAAATGACTCACAGAGACTGTAAACTCCACGAAAGTATGTGTTTTATCTGCTGGTTGTATTGTGTATCTCAGCACTCAGAACCCCACCTGAAGCAAAGTCAGAGTGTGAGAACACTTGTGAATAAATGAGTGGTATTTTTCCTTACTTTATATGGTATTTCCAGGAACTCCCCCATTCTCTTCTGGTCATTCTTTCCCTGTTGTTTTTTTGTTTTGTTTTGTTTTTTCCTTTCTTTCCTTTCCCTTCCTCCCTCTCTCCCTTCCTTCCCTTCTTCCTTCCTCTCTTACCTCTTCTTCCTCATTATTATCTATCATGTATCTATCTATCGTCTATCTATCTAACATCTATTTATCTAGTTCCAGTATGATTAATACACGTGCTATATTAGTTTCAGGTATACAATATGGTGATTCAACAATCTGATACATTACTAAGTTTTCAACATGATATGTCTACTCTTAATCCCCTTCACCTATTTCCCCTATCCCCTTATCCACCTCCCCTCTGGTATCCATCAGTTTGTTCTCTATAGATGAGTCTGTTTTTTTTGTCTCTTTCTTTATTCATTTGTTTTGTTTCTTAAATTCCACATATAAATGAAATAAATGATATAGTAATCGTCTTTCTCTGACTGACTTACTCACTTAACATTATACCCTTTAGGTCCATCCATGTTGTCCCAAATGGCAAGATTTCATTCCTTTTTATGGGTGAGTAATATACCACTATATTTATATGTACTACCTCTTTATCCATTCATCTATCAACGCACACTTAAGTTGCTTCCATATTTTGGGTATTGTAAATAATATTACAACAAACGTAAGGGTACATATATCTTTTTGAATTAGTATTTTCACTTTCTTTGGGTAAATACCCAGTAATGGAATTACTGGATCATATGGTAATTCTATTTTTAATTTTTTGGGGGGCATCCATACTGTTTTCCACAGTGGCTGCACCAGTTTGCATTGCCACCAATAGTGCATGAGGGTTACTTTTTCTCCACATCCTCATGAACACCCGTTATTTCTTGTGTTTTTGATTTTAGTTATTCTGACAGGTGTGAGGTCATATCTCATTGTGGTTTTGATTCACATTCCCCTGATGATGAGTAAAGTTGAGGATCTTTTCATATGTCTGTTGGCACTTGTATGTCTTCTTTGGGGAAATGTCTGTTCATGTTTTCTGCCATATTTAATTGGAGTATTTGTAGTTTTGGTGTTGAATTATTTAAGTTCTTTATATATATGGGATACTAACCCTTTGCCAGATGTGTCATTTGCAAATGCCTTCTCCCATTCAGTAGGTTGTCTTTTAGTTTTGTTGATTGTTTCCTTTGCTGTGTAGAAGCTTTTTATTTTGAGGAAGTCCCAATAGTTTATTTTTGCTTTGTTTCCCTTGCCTCAGGAGACATGTCTAGAAAAATGTTACTATGGTCAATGTCAGAGAAATTCCTTTTCTTATGATTTCAAGTATCACATTTAAGTTCTTAATCTACTCTGAGTTTATGTTTGTGTATGGCGTAAGAAAGTGGTCCACTTTTATTCTTTTGCATGTAAATGTTGTACCAACATGATTTGTTGAAAAGAACATCTTTTTCCCATTGCATATTTTTACCTCCTTTGTTGTAGATTAATTGACCGTGTAATTGTGAGTTTATTTCTGGGTTTTCTATTGTGTTCTGTTGATCTGTCTATTTTTGTGCCAGTACCTTTCTGTTTTGGTTAGTACAGCTTTGTAGTATAACTTGAAATCTGAGATTGTGATACCTGCAGATTTGTCCTTCTTTTTCAAGGCTGCTTTGGCTCTGCAGGGTCTTTTGTGGTTCCATACAAATTTTAAGATTATTTGTTCTAGTTCTGTGAAAAACGCTATTAATATTTTGATAGGGATTACATTAAATCTGTAGATTGCTTAAGGTAATATGGACATTTTAACAATATTTGTTATTCCAATCCATAAGCATGGAATATCTATATACTTGTGTCATCTCCAATTTCTCTCATCAATGTTTTATAGTTTTCAGAGTGCAGGTCTTTTACCTCTTTGGGTAAGTTTTTCCTAGGTATTTGATTATTATTGGTACAATTGTAAATGGGATTGTTTTCTTAATTTCTCTTTCTGCTTCTTCATTATTAGTGTACAGAAATGTGACAGATTTCTGTATATTGATTTTGTATGCTGCAATCTTATCCGAATTCATTTATCGGTTCTAGTAGTTTTTGGTGGAATCTAGGTTTTTCTGTATATAGTATGATGTCATCTGCAGATTGTGAAAAATTTACTTCTTTCTTACCAATTTGGATGCCTTTTATTTATTTTTCTTGCCTGATTGCTGTAGCTACGACTTCCATTGCTTTGTTGAATAAAAATGGTGAGAGTAGACATCCTTGTATTGTTCCTGACCTAAGGGAAAAGCTCTCAGTTTTTTACCATTGAGTGTGATCTTAGCTGTGAGTTTTTCATATAAGGCCTTTATTGTGTTGAGGTATGATCCCTCTAAACCTACTTTTGAGGATTTTTATCATGAATTGTTATACTTTCTCAAATGCTTTTTGTGCACCTATTGAAATGATCACATAATTTTTATCCTTTTTCTTGAGGTGATGTATCACATTGATTGACTTACAAATATTAAACCACACTTGCATGCCTGTAATAAATCCCACTGGGTCATGGTGAATAATTTTTTAAATGTATTGTTGGATTCAGCTTTCCAATATTTTGTTGAGAATTTTTGCATCTATGTTCATCAGAGATATTGACCTGTAGTTCTAGTTTCTTTAAATGATTGGTAGAATTTACCTTTGAATCCATCTGGTCCTGGATTTATGCTTTTTGGGAATTTTTTGGTTAATGATTCAATTTTATTACTGTTAATCAGTTTGTTCAAGTTTTCTGTTTCTTCCTGATTCAGTTTGGGAGGTTATATGTTTCTAGGAACTTATTCTTTCTTCTTAGTTGTCCAATTTGTTGACATATAATTTTTCATAATATTCTCTTATAATCCTTTGTATTTCTGTAGTGTCAGTTGTTATTTCTCCTTTCTCATTTGTGATTTTATTTGAATCCTCCCTCCTGTTGTTGTTGTTATTGATCTTTTCAAAGAACCAGCTCCTGATTTTACTGATCTTTTCTATTGATTTGTTGTTGTTGGTGGTGGTGGTGGTTGTTCCATTTCTTTTATTTCTGCCCTAATCTTTATTATTTTTTCCTTCTGCTGGTTTTGGGTTTTCTTTGTTCTTCTTTTCTTAGCTTCTTTAGGTGTAAGGTTATATTGTTTATTTGAGACTTTTTTGCTTCTTGAGGTAACATTGTATTTCTATAAACTTCCTTTTTAGAACAGCTTTTGCTACATCTGAAGGTTTTGGATCATTGTGTTTTAATTTTCATTTGTCTCTATTTTTATTTTATTTTTTTTAAGATTTTATTTATTTGTCAGAGTGAGAGCACAGAAGCAGGAAGAGGTGCAGGCAGAGGAGAAGCAGACTCCCCACTGATCAAGGAACCCAATGTGGAACTAGATCCCGGGACCCTGGGATCATGACCTGAGCCAAAGGCAGATGCTTAATGGACTGAACCACTCAGGTGTTCCATTTGCCTCTATTAAAAAAAAAAAGTCCTCTTTGATGTCTTTGTTGACTAATTCATTGTTTAGTAGCATATTATTTAACCTCTATGTGTTTTTAAAAAATATTTTATTTATTTGAGAGAGCGCGAGCACAAGCAGGGGGAATGACAGAAGGAGAGGGAGAAGCAGGCTCCCTGCTGAGCAGGGAGCCGGATGTGGAACTCGATCACAGTACCCTGAGATCATGACCTGAGCCAAAGGTAGACACTTAACTGACTGAGCCTCCCAGATGCCACTAATTTCCATTTATTTGTGTTCTTTCCATAGTTTTTTCTCGTGGTTGATTTCTAGTTTCATAATATTGTGGTTGGAAAGATGCATGGTATGACTGCAATCTTTTTGAATTTGCTGATATTTGTTTTGTGGCATAATGTGTGATCTGTTTGGGAGAATGTCCTTTGTACATTTGAAAACAATGTGTCTTCTGATGTTTTAGGGTGGAATGTTCTGAATACACCTGTTAGATCTATCTGGTCCCATGTGGTATTCAAAGATAGTGTTTTCTTGTTGATTTTCTGTTTAGATGATCTATCCATTGATGTAGTGGGTGTACAGTCCCTTACTGTTATTGTATTGCTATTAATCTCTTCATTTATGTTTGTTAATAATTTCTTTATGTACTTGGGTGCTCCCATGTTAAGTACATAAATATTTATAATCTTTATATCTTCTTGCTCGATTGTTCCCATTATTATTATATATATAGCATCCTTCTTTATCTCTTGGTATAGTCTTTGTTCTATGTTTTAAAGTCTCTTTTATCCAAATACAAGTATTGCTACCTGGCTTTATTTTACCTCCATTTGCATGACAAAAGCTTTTCCAACTCTTCACTTTTAGTTTGCATGTGTCTTTAGGTCTGAAATGAGACCCTTGTGTTAAGCAGCACATTGATGGGTCTTGCTTTTTTATCCATTCTACCACCCTATGTCCTTTCATTGGAGTGTTTAGTCCATTTATACTCAAAGTCATTATTGATAGGTATGTACTTACTGCCATTATGTGTGTGTATTGGCTTTTGATTTGTGGTTACCATTAGGTTTTTATATAACATCTTCTGGATAGAGCAGTTTATATTAACCTGCTGATAGTTTAAGTCTGAACCCATTCTTTACTCCTCTCCCCCTCAAATTTTTTATATATATTGTCATACTTTAAATCCTTTTATTTTGTGAAACTCCTGACTGATTTTTTTACATATACTTAATTTTACTGCTTTTCTGCTTCCTACTTCTCTTACTCCTACTCATAGTCTTTTGTTTCCACTCAAAGAGTCCCTTTTAACATTTCTTTTTTTTTTAAGATTTTATTTATTTATTTGACACAGAGAGAGAGATTACAAGTTACTAGGCAGAGAGGCAGGGAGAGGAGGAAGTAGGCTCCCTGCTGAGCAGAGAGCCTGATGCGGGCCTCGATCCCAGGACCCTGAGATCATGACCTGAGCCGAAAGCAGAGGCTTTAACCCACTGAGCCACCCAGGCGTCCCCTTTTAACATTTCTTATAGGACCGGTTGAATGGTCATGAATTCCTTTAACTTGTTTGTCTTTGAAACTCTTTATCTCTCCTTTTATTCTGAATAAGGTTGTTTTTCCATTAATCTGTCCTCCAGGTCATTCTTTTGCTTTCTCTAGTCTACTATTGACTCCCTTTAATGTATATATATATATTTTAAATGCTATCCATCTGTTGATTTTATTAAAATAAGAAAATTAGGGCGCCTGGGTGGCTCAGTGGGTTAAAGCCTCTGCTTTCTGCTCAGGTCATGATCTCAGCGTCCTGGGATCGAGGCCCACATCGGGCTCTCTGCTCAGCAGGGAGCCTGCTTCCTCCTCTCTCCTCTCTCTCTGCCTGCCTCTCTGCCTACTTGTAATCTCTCTCTGTGTCAAATGAATAAATAAAATCTTAAAAAAAAAATTAAAAAAAAAAAGAAAATTAACATTGTCAATACAGTATAGCCACTTTATTTATTTTTTAAGTTTCAAGTTTTTATTTAAATTCCAGTTAGTTAACATACAGTGCAATATTAGTTTCAAATGTAGAATTTAGTGATTCATCCATCACTTACATGCAACAGCCAGTGCTCAAACATAATAAGTGCTCTTCTTAATGACCCATCATCCATTTAACCCATCCCCCACTTAATCAATCTCCCTGCCCACCTCTACTTCAGAAGTCCTCAGTGTGTTCTCTATAGTTAAGAGTCTGTTTTCTGATTTGCTCTCCGTTTTCTCCCTTAGCATAATACACTCTCATTCCATCCACATCATTGCAAATGGCAAGATTTCATTCGTTTTTATGACTGAGCAATATTCCATTGCACGTATACACCACATCTTCTTTATCCATTTGTCAATCGATGGACATCTGGGCTCTACATAATTTGGCTATTGTTGATAATGCCGCTATGAACATCAGAGTGCATGTGTCTCTTTGAATAAGTATTTTTGTATCCTTTGGGCAAATACTTAGTAATGTAATTGCTGGATTGTAGGGTAGTTTCATTTTTAACTTTTTGTGGAACCTCCATACTGTTTTCCAGAGTGGCTGCACCAGCTTGCATTCCCACCAACACTGTAAGAGAGTCCCCCTTTCTCCACTTCCTTGCCAACATCTGTTGTTTCCTGTGTTGTTAATTTTAGCTATTATGACAGGTATGAGATGATATCTCATTGTACTTTTGATTTGTATTTTCCTGGTGATCAGTGATGTTGAGCATCTCTTCATGTGTCTGTAGGCCATCTATATGTCTTCTTTGGAAAAATATCTATGCAAGTCTTCTAACCATTTTTAATTGGATTATTTGTTCTTTGGGTGTTGAGTTTTGTAAGTTTTTATATGTTTGGATACTAATCCTTTATCAGATACGTCTTTTGCGAATATCTTCTCCCATTCATAGGTTGCCTTTTAGCTTTGTTGATTATTTCCTTTGTTGTGCAGAAACTTTTTATCTCGATGAAGTCCTAATAGTTCATTTTTGCTTTTCCCCTGTAGCATTTTTTTATTTTCAGTTATTAAGTTCTCTGTCTTGATTAGTTCTCTTTTATGTTTTCTCTTTGTTTTTTAAAAATGTTTTATTTATTTGTCAGAGAGGTAGAGTCAGCGTGCATACAAGCAGGAGGAGCAGCAAGCAGAGAGAAAAGTAGGCTCCCCATTGAGCAAGGAGCCTGATGCAGGACTCGATCCTAGGACCTTGGAATAATGACCTGAACTAAAGGAGATGCTTAACCAATTGAGCCACCCAGGCGTCCCTTCTGTCTCTTTCTTGAGTGTCTCATTAAAGTCCTCCACTCCTTTCAGAAGTCCAGTGAGTATCTTTATGATGAAGTCCTCTACTCCTTTTGCAAATCCAAGGAGTATCTTTATGAGGATTACCTTAAATTCTTTATCTGGTATACTATTTATCTCTATTTTGTTTAGCTCTCTTCCTGTGATTTTGTCCTTTTCTCTCATTTAGGACATACTCTTCTGTCTCCTCATTTTGACTAATTCTCTGTGTCTGTTTCTATGTGTTAGGAAAGTCAGCACATCTCCTGCTCTTGAAAGCAGTGCCCTTATGAAAGAAAGGTCCTATAGTGCCCTGCAGTTCAATGTCCCCTGTTCACAAGAACTCAGAGCTTCAGGGATGTCTCCTTTGTGTGTTGTGTATATCCTACTGTTGTGGCTGAGCTGCTTTTGCCTCAGTCCAGTCATTTATAAAGGCTCTCTGGCTGTTATGGGCCAGGTTTGGTTCCCCTATTGTTAGTGGGCTGTTCTGGAGCTGCTTTAGGCTTGATTTGAGTCAGACCAGGTATTTGCCAGAGAAGTGGTAGCACCAAACTGCTGGACACTTTTGCTATGTTGTCCCCTGAGAAGCTTTCACTGGTGGGCAGGGCCTGCAGTCAGACCAGATGTCTGCCCCCAGCCCACTACTGGGGCTGCAGTCAGACTGCTGTGTGTGGTTATCTTCCCCTGTGCCCATGGTAGGAGTTCTTGTTGGGGCTTCTTTCACAATGCCAGGCTTGTGGTACCACTTTCGGTAGGGTCTAGCCAAGGGCATCCTGAAGAGGGCAGATCTGCAGAAGCAGGTGGGGGAGGTATGTGCAGCATTAGCCAGGTTTGCGTGGGTTTGCTGTGGGAGTTAACCTGGAGCCAAAGCTTGGTTGGAGAGGATGTGTCTGTAAGAGACCGCAGGGGTGGGGCACACTCTTAGCGACTTAGGTAGCCAGTGTTGTGGCTTGTGATTTTCAAATTCTTTCTACACACGTGGCTGGTGTGTAGTATACACATAAAACTGGTCGTAGTATATCTCCAACTAAAATGTTTCAATGGCTCCTAGAGGGTGCTGTATTAGAGAATTTAACACTAACCGTGTCTCAACGGTGAAGTAAATTGTTTGGATCATCTCACTAAAATTCAGGCTGTGCCTCATGCACTTTTTTACTGCTTTTCTTTTGATCCTCTGTTCTATTCCACTAGCTTCATTCTTACCCTGACTTTGTTTAGCTGCCAATGAGACAAGAAGCTTCCTTCTTCAGAGGAAGAGTAGTTCCAGTCAGTTCTCATGAACTTTTAAAAAACAGCTTTTAGCTTTGTACTGACTGGGCTTTCTTTGAACAAATCCCTTAGGTAACTGCAGTGCATTGACTCATTTAGAACTTGGTCAGTGTCTGTCACTGAAGCAACCATAATAATAGCAAGGGATGTGGAATGACCATGATGGTTGAGATCCATCATGGCCCACCTCTGAATGCGGACTGAAGTGAAGCCAACTCAAACTACACAGCTGTCGCGTAATAGAGATGCAGTGGGTAAGTGTAGGACAGGCAATCACAATGCTCCTAGAAATGTCATAAATCTTCTGTAAAGGGCATGCTGCCTGCCTATCCTTTTTTATCTCTTGTAGAATACTTGTCTGCACTGTTGTTTTATACCTGCTGATTTGTTTGACCTTCCCTGAGCACATCAGTCTGTTTGCTGCATGTGTACATGTACTGACCTACTCTCTTTGCATGGAATGCAAACTCCTATTATTTATTCAAAAGTGGGTGGAGGCATCAGCTTTCTGAAGCCATTTGTGATGCTTCATTTCCTAGGTGGAATTTGTTGATTCCTTGCACACTTCTCTCTTCCCCTTTACTATATACCTGCTATATTGCATGGCATTTATTGTTTTGCATGTGTAAATTGTAAGCTTTTGGGGGAAGTTTTGTTTTGTTTTTTAGATTTTATTTATTTATTTGACACACAGAGAGAGATAACAAGTAGGAAGAGGGGCAGGTAGAGAGAGAGAGGGAAGCAGGCTCCCTGCTAAGCAGAGAGCCCCATGTGGGGCTCGATCCCAGGACCCTGAGATCATGACCTGAGCCAAAAGCAGAGGCTTAACCCACTGAGCCACCCAGGTGCCCCAGTTTTGTTTTGTTTTTTGTCTTTTGTTTTTTTACATATAATGTATTATTTGCCCCAGGGGTGCAGGTCTGTGAATCATCAGGCTTACACATTTCACAGCACTCACCATAGCACAAACCCTCCCCAATGTCCATCACCCATCCACCCTATCCCTACCCTCCCACCCCCCAGTAACACTCAGTTTGTTTCATGAGCTTCAGAGTCTCTTCTGGTTTGTCAGGAAGGGAAGGTTTCTTTGTTTAGTTGCCTTGGAACCCCCCAGGACTAGTACGATGTCTGGCATCATAGTGGATGGAGCTCATCAGAGTCATGACCAAGAAATGCCATTTCCTCTAACCACGTTGGGCATAAGTACATTTCAAAGAAGATGATATTTTCCAATGCAAAGCTTTCAAGTTTCCAGTTTCAAATATAAAATTGAGATCTGAAGAAAAGATCTACTTTTAGGTGAGGCAGAGGGAAAAAAAATCTAAACTATTTTGGCAAATAAAGAAGAAAAGGCTATCTAAAACAGATGGAATCTTGGAATGGGTGGTTAGGAAACTACTGATTTCTCACTCTTAGTTTCTTAATTGTTGGGGAGGAACAACAGAAACCCCAGTAAATGTCCTGGAACTCAAGCTGGCAGCAAACTTTTCCATAAAGAAGTTGGGCAGCAATGATCTTTATTTACAGGAATAAATACATATATTACCTCCATTTCTGCTGGTAACCAAAGACTTCTGATTCTCCTCATCTAAATGCTGTCATCTCCCTTGTCCTGAATAGCAAATAAGTCATCAGATCCCATTCACTCCTCCTTAGAACTGTCTCCCATATTTGTACTTGACGAACAAGGCTCTCTGAAGGGATAGTGAAGACAGAAAGTAGTATTTCTGCAGAGAAGGTAAATTATAAAAGGGGAGACATTCTTAAGAAGGTATTGGGAGTCACAGGTGGAGAAGGCACCCAGGATTGTGAGTAGCAGTTAGAGTTTAAAGGGAAGAAATATAATAAATGCCTTATCAATAACTTCATCAATTCCCTGAAACCCTCTACTATTTATATTAAGAGAATAAGACTTCAGAATTTTTCCCGGACAAAGTACTATATCTATTTTCCAGGGTATTTGAGAATTTGGGAAATATTGTATTAGGAAGTCTAGAACACTTCCTTCAAATTCTTATTGATGTCCTGTTGCTTACTGAAATGTAATTTTTATGCAAAACAAACAAATCCACCACTACCAACACAACTGGCATGTCATCACTGCCCAAATGTCCTTTAGTGAGTGTTCACAAATAAAAACCAAGAAGTAATCCATTTAAAAAAAATGCTTTTGATTACATGCCTGGTATGGTATTTTAGTTGTACATTTTTCAGCAGAATGATAAAAAAAAACTTTGAGGTTCTGGAATTAAATCATGTACTCTTCATAAATATAATGAAAAAGTGGACACATAATTTCATCATTTCACTTTAGATGAAGAAACTGTTCTATTTCATATGCTTAGGGAGGTAGGAAGACATAATTATAGTTCTCAATATAGAGGACCAAAAAAATCACTAAAACAGATGATTCCCTTAGTGGCTCTACCTAATGGACTGAGAAGGTGTGAGTGAAAAAAATGCCTTCATCTCTGTAAAAAAGATACTGCATAGAGATTATTAATAAGCATTTATGTTTAATAAAATAGTATTAGTTATGACTTTCAACATTGAAATTTTCCATCTAAACATAAATTTTCCTTGTGCTGCTGAGACAATCTGCATGCAGGGAGCATCATTCAAATCTTTGCCTCTCCTCCTGACCAAGTTCATTTCCCCTTAACATGTCAGGGCACAATCCGATCAATATACCCCTGAAATAGGAGTGAAAGCAGGGTTTAGGTTATTGTGATCTGCAAAGGTTTTGCCATACTGAACAATCTCTCAGATGTCACACTCATGGCAATTAGATGTTCTATTTTAAGAAACATGATTATTGGCTTCTGAATGAATCCGAATAATCAGGAAGTAAAATGCTCAAATGATGTGGCATATGATATCCATCTTTCTTCTCCCCCGCAGTTCCCCACCAAAGCTCCAACACAGCCCCTACACACTAATTTCATTCTTTTGCTATGTATCTGAAAAGAACTGCCAGAATGAACTTCATGCTTTGAGAATTAATTTGTGAAAATCTACGTATGGAATCTGAGTTGGCCATGAGCTGCAATAGTGCTTAGACCACCTTGACTTCACTGTCAGGGATCTAACACCTTCCAGAATCTCAGCTAGTGCTGATGTTGTAAAGCTCTGTCACTAAGAATCCCATTGTTGTTTTCTGCATATACTTTAAAACATCAGGGCTAGTGCTTAATGATGACTTGGAATGCTAGATGTTTCTATGAACAGATTTAGTAATGTAGGGAATCTTACTGAAGATAATGTTGACCCTTGAACAACACAGGTTTGAACTGTGCAGGTCCACTTAATGTGGACTTTTTTTCCCGATAAATACAATATGGCACTGTAAATGCATTTTCTCTCTCTCTCTCTTTTTTTTTTAAAGATTTCATTTATTTATTTGACACAGAGTGAGAGAGAGATTACAAGTAGGCAGAGAGGCAGGCAGAGAGAGAGGAGGAAGCAGGCTCCCCACTGAGCAGGGAGCCTGATGCGGGCCTCCATCCCAAGACCCTGAGATCATGACCTGAGCCAAAGGCAGAGGCTTTAACCCACTGAGCACCCAGGCACCCTTGTTTTTTTTAAATAACATTTTCTTTTCTCTATCTTACTCTATTGTAAGAATACAGTATATAACACATACAACATACTAAATATGTGTTAATTGACTGTATATGTTATCAAGAAGGTTTCCACTCAACAGTAAGCTATTAGTAGTTAAGTTTTGAGGGAGTCAAAAGTTATAAATGATTTTGACTGTGCAGGAGTCAGTGCCCCTAACCCTTGTGTTCTTCAAGGATCGACTGTATATTTAGATAGAGCCTTTGCCTAGAATAAACACATTTTTTTTCACTTGAAAAAATTTTTTCACTTGAAAAATAAAATTTGATCAACTGTTTTTATGACTTTATTTTTAAAAATAAGAGTTTGTTTTTCAGATTTCAGAAGAATGTTGCCACATATCTGAAGCTCTAAATCTAAAAATCATGAGGCATGAATATTTTGACTATTGAAACAGCATTATGATATTTAATAACCTTAATAGTAATCTTGATTTATCAGTACATGGTTAAATATATTCTGAATAATTTTTAAAAGAACATAAGAATATATGTGATGCATTTTTAAAAGATGACCCTTCCAAATCCTTAAAAAATAAATCTCAGACAGTATTCAAAAAGACATTATTCTTTTAGAAATGTTAGGCACAGTAATGACTATTTAGTTCAAATTCCTAACTTTTTAGATCCAGGAATTTAAGTAACTTGCTGAAACTTACATTGAAAAAAAGTAGTGGCATCTCAATTTTTATCTAGATTTGTAGATTCCAAAGTCCAATTTATTTTCAGCACATCATATAGTATAGGCAAAACTGTTTTTTTTTCCTCTTAAAGAGTCAGTGGCTTAAAGTCCTAAATAATAAATGATGAAAGAAAAATAATTTAGAAATTTCAATTGTATCATTAAAGAATTTAAGTGAAGGGGTGCCTGGGTGGCTCAGTGGGTTAAGCCTCTGCCTTCGGCTCAGGTCATGATCTCAGGGTCCTGGGATGGAGCCCTGCATCAGGCTCTCTGCTCAGTGGGGAGCCTGCTTCCCCTTCTCCCTCTGCCTGCCTCTCTGCCTACTTGTGATCTCTCTGTCAAATAAATAAATAAAATCTTAAAAAAAAAGAATTTAAGTGAAGCAAGGAAAACAAGAGAATTATCTGAACCTCTATAGTATGCCAGTAACTGTGCTAGACAAATTTATGTAATTTTTCAATTTTGGTAATATTCATATTTTCAGAGATAAAACAAATCTAAAACACTGAATTGTTCTAATTTTCTCAAGGTCATTCCATTATTAAGTGGCACATCTGGAATTTGAAACCATGTCTTTCAGAGAGATTTACTGCCAAGCCTATATTCATGAATATACACAATTAACGGTGACCTGCTTTATGAGGAGTTTATGATGAACTATGAACAATCCTATGCTCTGTACTTTAATTTTCCAAATTTGTACCATATTTTCTAATGAAAGGACTCTCATTGTAGGTAAAACTGCCATTTAGTACTTATAAATCATAAATCACCTATCTTTATGGGAAGTTCCCCTAAAGTATTGAGAGTAGCCATTTTGAAAAGATCTCTACAGTCATCTGAGGGCTATATCATTTATCAATTGAGTTTCCTTAAACACTTGAAGAAGGGAGGAAAGTTAATGGTGGCTTTTATATAAGAAGTTCCATCAGGTCTACGGCCATACCACCCTGAACGCGCCCGATCTCGTCTGATCTCGGAAGCTAAGCAGGGTGGGGCCTGGTTAGTACTTGAATGGGAGAAGTTCCATCAGGAGGTACATGTAAATCTTGGGAAGAAAGTGCTTTTTACAATTGTATGAATCCCCCAAGTGGGAACAAAAGCAAAATTAAACTATTGAGAGGCGCCTGGGTGGCTCAGATGGTTAAGCATCTGTCTTCAGCTCAGGTCATGGCCCCAGGGACCTGGGATCAAGCCCCGCATCAGGCTCCCTGCTTAGCTGGGAGCCTGCTTCTCCCTCTCCTTCTACTGCTCCTCCTGTTTGTGCGCTTTTGCTCCCTCTGTCAAATAAATAAATGAAATCTTAAAATAAAATAAAATAAAATAAAAAAACAAACAAAAAACAACTATTGAGACTACACCAAAAAACAAACAAACAAACAAACAAAAACTTGCACAGTGAAAGAAACCATCAACAAAACAAAAAGGTAGCCTACTAAATGGGAGAAGATATTTGCAAATGATATATCTGAGAAGGGGTTAATATCCAAGATATATAAAGGGCTTATACAACTTTAACACCAAAACCACAAATAATCCAATAGAAAATGAGCAGAAGACATGAATAGCCATTTTTCCAATGAAGACGTACAGATGGCCAACAGACATGTGAAAAGATGTTCAACATCACTAATCATCAGAAAAATACAAATCAAAACTATAATGAAATATCTCCTCACATCTGTACAAATGACTATAATAAAAACTACAAAAGTAACAGGTATGGCAAGGATGTGGAGAAAAAGGAACCCTCATGCACTGTTGGTGGGAATGTAAGGTGGTGCAGCCACTGTGGAAAACAGTATGGATGTTCCTCAAAAAAATTAAAAATAGAATTACCATATGATCCAATAATTCCACTACTGTGTATTTATCCAAAGAAAATGAAAGCACTAATTTGAAAAGATGCACACACCCCTATGCTTGTTGTAGCATTATTTGCAATAGTCAAATTATGGAAGCAATCCAAGTCCCATTGATAGACAAATGGATAAAGAAGAAGTGGTACCAGACAGCTGGGTGGCTCAGTCAGCTGAGCAACTGCCTTCAGCTCAGGTCATGATCCTGGAGTCCCAGGATTGAGTACTGTGTTGGACTCCCTGCCCAGTGGGGAGTCTGCTTCTCCCTCTCACCCTACCCCCTCTCGTGCTCTCTCTTTATCTCTCAAATAACTAAATAAAATTTTTTAAAAATGGTATATATAAACAATGAAATATTACTCAGTCATAAAAAAGAAAGAAATCTTGCCATTTGAGACAACGTAGATGGACCTAGGGTATAATGCTAAGTGAAATAAGTCAGTCAGAGAAAGACAAATACCATATGATTTCACTATTATGTGGAATTTAAGAACAAAGCCAATGAACAAAGAAAAAAGAGACAAAGACAGGCCCTTAAATATAGTGAACAAACTAGAGTTTGCCAGATGGGAGGTGGCGGGGGGTGATGAGTGAATAGGTGAAGAGGATTAAGAGTACATTTATCATGATGAGCACTGAGTAATGTATAGAATTGTTGAATCATTTTACTGTACTTCTGAAAGTAATACAACAATATGTTAATTATACTTGAATTTTGAATAAGAATTTAAAAATTAAAAGAAATAATAATAATAATTACTATTATTATTTTAAAAAAGAATCCTCCAAGTGGGACCTATGTTGGTCAGGAGACACAGGTGGACAGTGTCTCTAACAGCACCTCTTAGACAGCTAGTTTAGTTCCCAGTTCAGTCTGAATAGTTGAGTCTAATTCTTGTTTTTGGAGAAAGTGCCTGAAGGCAGTTTGCTTGATCTGTCTGGTTCTCACATACCACTGGCTGGGTGACGTTTATCTGTTCCATGGAGCATCAAAGCAACAGCTACCAGAAGGAGGGTGGGAAAGACATCCGGAAGTATTGACAAGTGTTTATTAGTGAGATGTGGGAGATGGGGCCTTCCCCTGCTTTTTCCAATAGACTTCTTGGATGGTTAAGGGGAATGGTGATCCAATCATTGCCAGGACCCTCTGGTAGGGGATAGAAAGCTCAACTTTCAGGGCAATTCTGAAATGTAGAAATCATTAAGACCCCTTCCTGTCTTGCACCTTCTGGGCCTAAGGTATGTATTTCTTCTAAGGTGTCAGGGTTGCTGCTCTCTCCACTACTATAAAATCTGTATATCCGATTATAGTTTATAATGTCACCTTTTCCCAACCATCCTCCACTGTCATCTAAAGCTTTCGTTTAGAAGGTGCAAGAGGGATGAGGACATTCTTATGAAATCTTCAGAGACTCAGTATATCTCCTATTTTGACCAAGTAGGTCACCGTAGGGGGTTTGTTATACAGTATGGTTGTTGTACAGTATACCAAAGAGTCTTTATTCTTGCATTCTAAAATCATGTGCATTTAACAGGAGAACTCATGTGGCTGGGCCAGAATTCAGTTTGAATCCATTAAGGCCCCTTTTAGCTCTGCTCTCCCTCAGAGAATGTACTAGCTCATCAAGCCTGGGTTTGCTATTAAGGAAAGGAAAGGACCATGAGACTCAGGGTTTGTCAGATTGGAATTCCAAACTTTCACCGCCCCCCCCCATCACCACCACCATTTTCATCCTGATCATTTGATGCTCTTTGAATGACCAACCTGGAGGGTGGATTAAGAGGCAGTGAGGGAAATACAATAAGAAATCTTTTTGAGTTGATTTTTAGGAGACCTTCCCAATGCTCAAAAATACTAGATGTCTTAGGATGGTAGGCAGTGTGGAAGATCCATCAAATACCTACCAGGGCATTGTCAAAATTGTTGAATGACTTTTGTGATAAAAGGAGCACCATTTTCAGAGTACAAATGATTCAGAAAGTCAAACACATAATAAAGATTAATTTCTGGCACCACAATGGTGTGACTAGAGTCAAATGCCTGGATTGGGACAGCGATTCAATAACCTAAAAAATGTGCCCACATTAGCGAGGCACCATTAGTAGCCTCGTTAAGAGTGTCAAGGGCTAATATAATAAATCTGTATGCATTGGGTCGGGGCCAAGTCCCATTTAATTTGGTTCCTCCCACTTCGAGACAACAGGCCAACTGTTGGCAACAGTCTGGCATGTGGTGGTAACCTCTGCATCAGGAACACGGACTCCTTTACCCTGTGCCCAGCCCACGATGTTGGATAGACGGCCATATCCCACGATGGTGATGAATCTACTCAGGACTGTGGCAGTCTGTGCGGGGCAGACTCAGTCAGCAGTGTGATTCTAACTGGCCTCATCAGAGCAGAAAGCTTTATCCTGGCCATCTGGAGGAGTGGCCCACATAGTTTGATGAGCAGCCTCATTTTCACACTCCATGGCCCCAAAGAAAGGTGTCTTTAATCTGACAGCCCGTAGTTTTCCATGTGGCTAACCAAACCTCGAGGCCTTTTGCAACAACCCAAGAGTTGGTGAAAACATAACAGAGTTCATCAAGGGGAGTATTTGTCTGAGTTATGAGAACAGTTTGAGATCTGCCCACGCAGTGGAATAAACACAGTCCTTTTCAGTTCAGCACAGCTGGTCAGGAGGCTGAACCCGCAGGAGCCCTGTGCTCACTGTCAGGGTTCCATTTTGCAGAGCCGTCAGGAAACAGCCCATTCTGGGGACTCTCGGGGACAGAAGGACTCAGCGAGCAGGCAGCTCCCCTTCAGGCAATGGAGTGGGGGAATGAGGTGTCCTTCACAGGTGCGGCTGCCACTCTGTCCCGCAAAGCTCATGCTGCTGGGGCCGGGACGCACAGGCCATTTCGACTTGACAAGCGAGGCTCGTGGAACATGCTTCGTCTTGTTAGTCAGGGCTGGTCTGTGTTCGATTTTCGTTTGATTAGACTCTAACTGAACCCTCTCACCTTTCCATTCTCTGTCCATAAATACAGCCCACCCCAAACCCTCAACGGACTTGCCCGTAGCTCGCTGCAGTCGGCATGTTAAAAATGGCACTTCCTCTGCTATTCCTGAATGAATTCAGGGTTTTTGTTGTTGTTGTTGTTCTTTTCTGTGTACCTCCTTATTTAGGTAGATGAATCTCACTCACGAGACGGTCCTGACGTTCTCTCTCACTTCAGACACAAATCCACCTGTGCTTCTGACTGACTGGCTATAAATCAGAGGTTTCCACAATCTACCCCTCCTGATTTCAGTTAATTTGCTACAGTGGCTCACAGAACTCAGGGAACCTTTTTACTTACCGAATTGCCAGTTTATTATAAAAGAATATAAAACTCAGGAACAGCTAGATGGAAGAAATGCATACGATAAAGTGTGCAGGAGGGGCATGGAGCTTCCGTGCACTCTACAAAAGCACCGCTTTCCCATCTCCATGAGGTCACCAACCCAGAAGTTCTCCAAACCCCATCCTTTTGGGGTTTATGGAGGCTTCAGGACACAGGCATGATTGATTAAATCACTGATCATTGGTGATTGATTCAACCTTTAGCTTCTTCCCTCCCTGGAGGTCAGGGGGTGGAATGGAAAGTTCCTACCCTCCAACAACTCAGTGGGTTTCCTTGGCAACCAGCCACCATCCTTAGAAGCTTCCCATTGGCACTGCATTAACATAACAAAAGGTACTCTTTACCAATCTCATCACTTAAAAAATTCCAAGTCTTTTAGGGGCACTGTGTCAGGAATGCAGACAAAGACCAAATGTGTATTTCGAAATATAAATCATAATATCACACTGCCCCTTGACCTTGAACCCCTACGCTGCTGCTTGTTCTCCCCAGGATGACTGCTCCCACTCCCGAATTTACCCATCCCAGGAGGTAACAGTGGGAAAGGCAGGGGATGTGAGTTAGACTCCTAGCTGCACTACTATTTGCTTTGTGAACTAGGCACAGCTCTGGTCCTCTTTGGGCCTTAATCTCCCAAATAGGCCTAAGAGGGCAATAAAGGGGGCATATAGCCCCCCAGTTCCAAGTCCTGCTTGCTTGTCCTATTCAGAATCCAAGGCACCAGCTGTACGTGGCCTAGGTAAATGAGCCAACATATACCCGCTGGCCTAGGATTGCCCTATAGTGCTGATTTATTTTAAAAATTACCCGTGCAGCAAAAATCATAAGCAGCATCTATAATAGAATGTGTCTTTAAAAAATGTCTTCTCTCATGTTGGCTTTAGCAATTTAGCTTCTAAAACGTCTGAAAATGAAATATTACTGAGCCCATGATTAATGTTTGGCCACATAAATTAGACATAATTTTCATTGCTACTGATTTTCTTCAGAAGCATATCATCAGGGCTTATTTTTTTATGTCTTCTGAGGCTCTGGATTTTTGCATATCATGTATTCATATTGTTCTATAATGGCTAAAATCTGAAATAAGACTTTTGGTGCAGGATTGTAGTATTATAATAGTTGGGCCATATTTGGAATTTTGTAGTAAAATGGTTTTAGTTCAACACAGTTGAAAACCTTGTATGTGGTTCTGATATTTGATTCAGGAATTTCCACTGCCTATTCAGAGGGGAGATTGCCTGCTTTCCCATCACATATAGAGTTATTCTTCACATCCACTAGCTTGAAGCCTGGCTTTAGCTGTTTTGTAGATCACAGTTTCTAGGAGGGAAAACAAATCTTTGAAGAAAGCTTTTTTTTTTTTTTTGCAGCAAGATCTCCAAAGATGATGGCAAGGAGTATCTCCTGATATCATACTTCTAACTATGATCTTTCTGTCATGGTACTCATCGAGCTGTGCGCAGTTGCCATATATATATGACATACATATCACATGCCATAAGTTATATACTTATGTCATGTAGAAATATATGTACACATATGTGGCATGTGTATATGACATTTATGTGTGTATATATATGCCACATATTTATGACAACTGTGCTGCGGTTCCATGAATCACACTTACACACACACACATGTGTGCACCTTTTACGGTATAATTAATACATAATAAACTGCACATATTCGAAGTGTACAAAGTGATAAGTTTTGACATATGTATATACCTGTGAAACTCACAATCAAGGTAAGAAACTCATCCCTGATCCCTGAAAATTTCCTCCTGCTCCTTGGGAATTTTACCCTACTGTCCTCCCTACTCCTTTCCTTGGCTATCATGAATCTGTTTTTGGTCGCTCTATATTCACTTCTATTTCCTAGAAAATAATAGAATGTTTTGTCTGGCCTATTTCACTCAGAATAATTATTTCAAGAGATATCATGTTGTAGCGTGTATGACATTCACTTTATTGCTAAGTAACATTGTATTATATGGATATATCACAGTTTGTTATTCTTTGCTTATTCAAATGTTGATAGATGTCTAAAATGTTTCCAGTTTTTGGCTATCAAAAATAAAGCTACCATGAACATTCATGTGAGAGTCTTTCTGTGGCCATATGATGCTTTCATTTCTCTTCTAGGATAAATACCTGAAAGGCTGAATCATAAGCTTAGGTGTGTTCCTGAACTTTTTAAGAAACTGCCATACTCTTTTTCAAACTGGGGGTACCATTTTATACTCCTACAGCAATGTATGAAAGTTCTTCTTGCTCCACATCCTCGTAACAATTATACAGCTGGTTCTTTAAATAGCTGAGCACTGCTATCTCAGTGGGGCTTAATTTTGTATTTATTTATTTGATATAGGTGTAGTCAGTTTATCTATTTCTTCTTCAGTTAGCTGTGGTAATTCTTGTCTTTTAAGGATTTATTCCATTTCATCTAAAATGTCAAATTTATTGACAAAAAGTTGTTTATAATACTTCTTTTATCACTTTAACCTCTGTGGATTCTGAAGTAAAGACAAGTCTCTTACTTCTTGGTCCTGCTAATTGGTGTCCTCTTTTTTGTTCCTGACAAGTCTGGAGAGTAGTTAACCCATTTTTACTAATCCTCTCGAAGAACCAGTTTTAGGGAACATCACTTTCTCTATTGTTTTTCTGTTTACTATTTCATTGATTTCTGCTTCAGTCTTCATTATTGCTATTGTTCTTATTTTGGATATTTCTTCTTCATTTTCTAGTTTCCTAAAGTGATTGTTATAGTCATTGGTCTTTCTGTGAAAGCGCAACTGAAAGCTGAGTGGTAAATGATTTCCGAAGTCTGGAATTCAGACAGAAGACCCAGAAAACATGTTGAGGGCTATTCCCAAAAATATAAGTTGGAAAAAAATCAAATTGCTAATAACCAATGTCCCACATTCCCCAACACATGGTTTCCCTCTATTTTCTAAGAATTGGGATAAATCTGTAAACATTCTAACTTTGCTACATCAAGTCTGCAGTAATTCACTTTGATATTAAAATTCCTCTAAATCAAAAATAAAGTTATTTTTCCAAAGATATCTTGTTATATGCCCATAATATTGCACAGAACTATGATACAATTTATATAATTATTTTCTAATTCTTTTAAGACTTTTTTTGTCACCTCAGAAATATTTCTGCAAACATCTTTGTAAATATATTCTTAAGCATTTATTTTTATTTTTGAGTTGTTTGGTTAAAGGATAATATATATTCTCCAAAAAAAGTGTATCAATTTGGAGTTCCACCAGTAAAGCATGAGAAAGCAATTTTCATCCCATTCATTTGTCAGCAGTAATGCAATTGCACTTTCATTTTTCTAAATTGATAACTGAAATATAATACACATTTATTGTTTTAATTTGCATTTCCCTGAATAATACCAAGGTGGAGCATTTTGCCCTATGTTTATTATTAGTTGCTTAGGTTTTTATTTCTTGAGTGGCCTATTCTCTTTATAGATAAATCATAATGTCAGTTTGATTTTTTCCTTGTTAATAATGGTTTTTAAGAGAGTGTTCCTTAATGTATAAGTACTTTGCTAATATTTTGCTATTTTTTTTCCTTGATGAGTGAAACAAAATGTAGTCCATCCACATACAGTGGAATACTAGTCTTTGGATAAATAAATACCCAGAAGTAGGATTGCCAGATCGTGTAGTAATTCTATTTTTAATTTCTTAAGGAAACTCCATAATGTCTTCCATAATGGCTGCACCATTTTACATTCCCTCCCATAGTACAAAAGGGTTTCAATTTCTCCACATCCTTGTCAACACTTGTTACCTTTCATTTTTCGAATAGGCACTATTGAGAAAACTTGTTCTAAGTAATCTAGATGAGAAATTTGTTGGAAACTCTCCATATCTGCTTTTAAGGTCTTTTCTCTTGTGTTTGTCAGAATTCCCAGTGAAAATTTTCCCAATATTCTATGTGGAGACTGTTTGAACATCTGCCTTTTGAGAGTTAAGTTGCTGAAGGAATATAGAATCAAATGTCATACATTCACTAATTCTATTTTTGGTTTAGAACGCAGATCCTCAACTGTATCTAGCATAATTTACCAACAAAGACTCTTCATTATATCTTCTATAATGAATAAATTTCCAGAAGAATAGTGAGGGTGAAGGAACTGGGAGAGGGAGCCTTGTCCAGGAGTATGAAATGGCAGTCTAAATGCTACTCAAACAACTTTCACCTAATCCTCCTGACATTTTGCTTCCCTGCCTCCCCAGTTATAGAGGTATCTGGTGCTATAGATCCGTGACATATTTTGAGCACTCTGTGGTGTAAACTTTCTTCACTTGCTGAATTAAGGTTTGGTTTTCTTAGAAACTCTGTATCAATCATCTGTTCTCACTTTCGTCTTCCGTTACATCCTTTGCTGTCCCTCTGTGCTTATCAGGTTATGTCTTTAAAATCTCTTTACTGTAGATTTATTGGATTTTTAGGAGAAAGTACCATTTTCATGCCATTTAGTGCAGAATTTCAAAGTTCAATTTAAATGCCAGAGTGTTATCCAAGGAAATCTAGAGGACATTAGTCCCCTCCAATTTGCTCCGAAAAATGCCTGCTGCACGTTTCATACTGTCGACTTTATTTCTGTTTCTGTGTATCACGAGTGTTCCCTTTTCACTTTATCTAAGCTCTCAGTGACCCTGGCACTGCCTCTGCATTCTGCCCATGCTGTGGAGTCAGGCAGAACTGGGTTCTACCGCTGTGCAGGAAGACTTAGCTTTGCTGAGCAGAAGAATCACTCTTGGAGCTGACATATGGCTGACATCACTCTTCCTCTGTAAGTCTTTTACAGAAACTCCTGGCCACAGTAGCTCAGGGTGCTCCTAATCAGTCATTTCATTTTCAATGTAACATGAGTGTACAAGCTTAGGACAAATAACTCTAAGTGCTAGAACTTCAGACATTAGTTTGATGGAAATTGTGAGGTGAAAGTCATAGCAATAGTTTTCAAATTATGGAATACAAGTGACAACCAAGGTTTTTTATTAGAACATCTGTTTTGCACGTGAGTGTGTGTGTGTGTGTGTGTGTGTGTGTGTGTATGCAGGTGTGTAGACTTTTGCCTGAGTGGGAGGGTTTCCCTTTCTACTTTTATTTTTTTTTATTTTTTATTTATTTTTTTTTTAAAGATTTTATTTATTCATTTGACACAGAGAGAGAGATTACAAGTAGGCAGAGAGGCAGGCAGAGAGAGAGGAGAGAGGAAGAAGCAGGCTCCCTGCTGAGCAGAGAGCCCAATGTGGGCCTCGATCCCAGGACCCTGGGATCATGACCTGAGCTGAAGGCAGTGGCTTTAACCCACTGAGCCACCCAGGCGCCCTCCCTTTCTACTTTTAGAAAGCTTTTAGATATCAATACAAATTTGTTAGATTTTAAAAAAGATTTTATTTATTTATTTATTTGATGGAGAAAGAGATCACAAGTAGGCAGAGAGGCAGGCAGAGAGAGAGGAGGAAGCAGGCTCCCTGCCGAATAGGGAGCCTGATGCAGGCCTCGATCCCAGGAGGTTGAGATCATGACCTGAGCCGAAGGCAGTAGCTTAACCAACTAAGCCACCCAGGCGCCCAAATTTGTTAGATTTTTAAAAAATCTGTTATATTAGTTTCATGCAATACCATGTCTCATACACACGCACACACACACGCACACATGCTATACATCAACTATAATATCATGTATATTTATATAAAATCTGCCTGATCAATTGGACATATGTGGGAAAAATTGTGGGTGATTATTAAACTATATCTCAATAGTTAATTGGGACTATTGTAGTTTCTATTATTTGGATTTGTTTTCTGACTCATCCCCAACCGAGTTCTATAAAGTACAGAGGAGTTATAACTAAAGCTCTCAAAAAATTCTGATGCATAAGCATCAAGGTTTTGAGTTCTTAACAGAGTGGAAAACACAGGTCAGAGAGGAGTTCTCCCAAGACTGAGCACAGTCTTTTCAGTGTCTCTAGAAGTGTCCTTGCAGAATTGTGACCCCACTAGGAAAAGTAATGGCAGCAGCTAGCAGGAGCCGGCTGGACGGTGTAAGAATTGTGAGCTCTCTGGACCCTGCAGAATAATTGCACTGGGGGATGGAATGTAGGCTGAGCCATTTTTGAATTGCTGAGATTCTCCTATTACCAGGTAGGGGTAAGAGCCGGTAAGATCTGAATTACTATTAGAAATGTAATGTCATCGGGTGCCCGGGTGGCTCAGTGGGTTAAAGCCGCTGCCTTCGGCTCAGGTCGTGATCCCAGAGTCCTGGGATCGAGGCCCGCATCGGGCTCTCAGCTCGGCGGGGAGCCTGCTTCCTCCTCTCCCTGTCTCTCTGCCTGCCTCTCTGCCTACTTGTAATCTCTCTCTCTGTGTCAAATGAATTAAAAAAAAAAATCTAAAAAAAAATAAAGAAAAAGTTACAACATAACATATTTTGCTATTTGAAAGGTAATGATAGGATTAGTATTTTGAAATAAAGAGCAATTCATAGTGAAGTGGGAGAGTGAGGTTCTATTCTCATGGAGTCAAAGAATGAATTTCATGGATAAAGGAGAGTGAGTAAAAGCAATAGAGTTTTATTAAGCAAGGATACAGAAAAAGTTTAATATGGGCGCCTGGGTGGCTCAGTGGGTTAAAGCCTCTGCCTTCGGCTCAGGTCATGATCCCAGGGTCCTGGGATCAAGGCCCACATCAGGCTCCCTGCCCAGCAGGGAGCCTGCTTCCTCCTCTCTCTGCCTGCCTCTCTGCCTCCTTGTGATCTCTCTCTCTGTGTCAAATGAATAAATAAAATCTTAAAAAAAAAAAAAAAGAAATGTAATGTCATCTACATGACTAGGTTGAGGAAGTTCCAGTTATGCTAATGAGAAATATGTTTATTAGCTATAAGAACCCTTTTCCTTGGATGACAATAGTTCTTTCAATAAGGAATATCTTATAGGTAAGGTATCATACTACAGGGTTTACAAACAATTTTTTTTCCCTATTGAGGGGGAGTTCTTTTACTTTATTTTTAGTAAAGCTTTACTTCAGTTTAGTTTTTTCTTTTATTTTAATTTTATAATTGCCTAAGAATATTTAAACTTCTTCTTAGGATTATAGTAAGATGTATAAAACAGCTAAATGACTATTTTCTAAATAAAATACAAGTTAGAAATGAAATATTAAAGATGCTATTTGTAGTAACATAAAAACTACCTAACTGCCTAAGAGGAAATCTAATAAAACATTACAAAAATTTTACAGAAAAAAACATTATTGAAAAAATTAAAGTCTATGTTCTAATGTCTTAATGTAATCTTAATGTTCTCAGCTTCCACTGTACAAAGCTAGAAAATGAAGATTCAAATAATCGTAAAAAAAAGTAGAAGAAAAAAATTGGCAACTCATTCTCCAAAATTTTTCCCTGAGCAGCTGTTTTGTGCTGCTGTAGTATTTGAATATTGAGCATATATCTGGAATCAGAAAATTCTCTTCACATTGTGGTCATCATCCCTTCCCTCTTCTTCCCACACAAATATAGAGGTGGTGACACCCTAGGACTCCCTCCGAAAATCTCCAAGTTCTCTATCAATCCAGGTGCCCAAGTCAGAGCACAAACAGATCATGAAGATGAGAGATGAGAGAAGGTATCAGAGTGTGATTTATCTTTCTGTCTTTCTCTCTATATATATCCTTTTAACCTGCATCACCCACCATGACATCCTTGATATACTTCTCTCTAGAAGCACAGAAACATTATTATCCCATTAGCCATGTATGTAGTAACCCAGCTGCTTATGCTAGATCCATATTTGAGATATTTTTGAAATGGTCAACCTTTTAATTTTTAAAAAATGTAATGTAGTTTAAAACCCAGCAACTTATAGAGATTTATCTACCTAAAGTCTCCCATTATGAGAAATTTTTAACTCTATATTTGACTGATTTGGGAAACTTTGTAGAGACTGTCTAATGTTGTGTATTATTTGATAATTCAAATAAAAAGAATTTATAACATATATGTTGGTTTATTAACATATAAAGTTAAGGTTTGATTTTAAATAGCCAGACATATTATTTGCTGTTCAGCTCAGTTCTTTAGCCTAATAAGCACATCCTTTCCCAGCAGTTTCCAAGCTAACTGTGCATGAGCAGGACAGAAGTGATTAAGCAATTGTTTTCTTTCTGGATGGGATTATTTCTTTATTTCTTGATTCAAATGTTCTGTATATTTACTCGTGATGCTTTGCCCTAACTTTTCCAAATAAGTGTATAAATTACTTTGGGGATGAGAAAAATATTATCTTAAAAAAAACCCAAAATGATTAAAAATTCCCCTGATAGTTAAATTCATAATATATAATTTCTTTGGTTGGTTAGGATTCTGGAAGTTTTACTTTTTGGGGGGAATAATTTATCAACAATGAAGAAAATACTATTTAAAAGATACTAATTCATTACCTAAACTTGAAGGAAAAAGCACAAGAGGCAACAGGAAAAATGTTATTTAATCATTATATTCTGTATCAATTTTATATTACTTCTATATTACTATATAATTGCGTTTAATTTTACTTGGTAAACAAAATAATATTCTTGCTATTTCATTGATATGACTAACCATGGTATACAGTTTTATTAATAGTATCAACATCTGTGGCCATTGTAAGTCCACCAGACAAATTCAATATCCAGATCTTTTTTTCTCATTAGGTCCTAGAATAAGCAAATAGTGAGGACTACAAATTGTCACAATAGTTATGACCTCAACATGAAAACAGTATCTCACAAATGCAAAACAACAGCATTTAATACTTTCAGTTTCATGTGCTTTTAGGTTTTTGAGAGATGAATTTCGAGGAGTGGATGGTCTTTAGAGAGAATTATATTGGAAAGGCGAACATATATTTTTATTATAGGTAGGTATACTGATAAAAAAAAAAGTAAATATTGAAGAATCCCACTGTGCGTGGGGACCAGTACATTGTAAATCTCATGTTCAGTGAGTGCCTGATTACCAAATCTTCACTTTAAAAAGTGTGGAACGCATTTATAGAACATATTCTTGGGGTGTCTCAGTGCCTCATTTGGTTAATCATCTACCTTTGGCTCAGGTCATGATCTCAGTATCCTGGGCTCAAGCCCTGCCGTGGACTTCTTGCTTAGCGGGGAGTCTGCTTCTCTCTCCTTCTGCCCCTCCCCCTGCTCATGCTCTCTCTCTCTCTCCCTCTCTCTCTCTCCCTCTTTCAAGTGAATAAATAAAATCTTTAAAAAAATCTTTAAAAGAAAAAAATACATTCTTTTTCAGTCTTCTACATAGCTAAATCACAGATCATAGATAACTTATGTGAGTGTTTATTATAAGACATTTGTAGAATAAAAAGGTTATAATTGATACCCATTAAACTTTCTAGCAAATGTATGTTAAACTCAGCTTTATATAGCAGACACCAGCGTACAAAACAGTGCCTCTTACATTTTACTCTCCTTTCAGTTCAGGTCGGCATATTCTGAGAACTTTGTTGATTGAAATTTTTCAGCTTTCTAGACAAGAACTATGAGACTATCTCTGATGAACTCAAACTCTCTTTTGTGAAAGTCAATCCTCCCAACCCAAGCACAATATGAGGGTATAGTTCTTCCCTCAAATATAGATAGAAGAAGTCCCAGATAATTTGGACTACTTTTATTTTGTAAATCTGATCTTAGGTTCTGGCCATAATCTTTTAGGATCATATAATTTTTTTCCATATAATTTTTTTTTAAAGATTTTATTTATTTACTTGACACAGAGAGAGATCAGATCACAAGTTGGCAGAGAGGCAGGCAGAGAGAGAGGAGGAAGCAGGCTTCCCGCTGAGCAGGGAGCCCGATGCAGGCCTCGATCCCAGGATCCTGAGATCATGACCTGAGCTGAAGGCAGAGGCTTTAACCCACTGAGCCACCCAGGCGCCCTCCATATAATTTTTTCTAGATGCACACAGGACAGAATAATCAGACTAAAAGTATCTGATTATGAAACTTTGTAGAAGTTTTACTACTTGTCCCAACTATTTTTTTTAAGATTTATTTATTTGAGACAGAGAGAGAAAGACAGAGTGTATGTGTGTGTGTGTGGGGGCACGTGCACACACACATGGCAGAGGAGTGGGGAGGAGCAGAGGGAAAGAGAGACAGAATGAGATAATTTCAGACAGTCTCCCTGATGAGCACAGAGCCAGATGTGGGGCTCAATGTCGTAACCCTGAGATCATGACCTGAGCTGAAATCAGGAGTTGGACACCTAACCAAATGAGTCACCCAGGTACCCCTACGTGTCCCAATTTACACCAAATGAAGCTTTTTTTCTGTCAAGTTTTTGGCCTCTTATTTGTCACTCAGTTTTAGTCTCTCTCTCATGAGGTCATTCATTAGAACCGTCTTCCTGTTTGTATCCCTACCTAACAAAACCAACCTCCAATTCCCAGCCCCTTTGTTGTCTGCCATAGTCATGACACCAATTGAAATTTCACTTTGCTACTCTCTCTGGATTTCTTTGCTAAGATAATTCATTAGAGAATGCAATGTGGCACTTGCTTATAGATTTTTTTTTTCAATCAGTCTGATGTGTCTGGAAGAGATATTTCATCTGTGGCGGGATGTAGATCATTTGGAAAGCTGTTAAAAATCTTAGGCAGACATTTTTTTTGGACAGCAAAGCCATACTTTATTGGCAGAGGAATCTAATCAAACTCCCAATACTTGTTAGATGAGGTTTTGGAGGCTTGTTTCTGATTTCCAGGTATTAGGTTGATATTCTTGCATTCACTTAATTCCACCTCTTCTTTTCTCAAAGAACATTACAGGGTGGAGAGTTTGGTTATTGTTGTGTTGCCAATTTTTAAGTGGAAAAATTAGGGGCACTGCATAGATTTTCCTTGAAAAGAACTGAGGAATATACAGAGATAAATGGTATCTGTGACAACTTTATCTTTATATAAATGTAATGAAATCAGTTTAGTTCAGCTCCTCAATTACGAGTTCTCAGCTAATGGAGATGGCTGTAATTTGTAGAGAAATGAATTATTTTCAAATAAAAAGAGCAGATTTGAAGAAATTCCATTTTAAGTGTTTATCTGCAGTGCACTAAATGTAGGTAAAAGCTTTTAGAATCACTGACTTTCAAAACTGAGAAGTTAATTCAATAATATAATATTCCAGTGACGTACTCTGAGCCTGACTTTATACATGCATGAACTCTATCTTCAACAGACTCAACAAGTACTTATGTAGTTTTATCCTGAGTACCTTCAGCAGAGGGAGACTTGGGTGAAATACATGCTTTGCCCAGAGTATTATTCATGATATATGTAAAAGAAATTGTTATATTTTAAGTGCAAGCTTGTCATTAGGCACTATCATCATGGTAAAGCTATGGTTTTCAAACTTTAGCTCACAACAGATCACCTATACTTAACTTTGCCAAAAGGCTGAGAAGCAATGACAAATCACCTAACATATACAGAGCCCTGATGTTTCTGATTCAATAGTCCTCATGTGGGGCTGATAATTTGAATTTCTAACAAGTACCCAAGTGATGCTGATCCTGTTGGTCTTGGACTACACTTTGAGAACCACTACTCTGAAAGTAACTTCTGTATCTATACTTCCATATCAGACATTTCTATGCTGTATCTGTTGTGATTTAAATAATTTACCTACTTTCTATTCCTCCACCTCCTCTTCTTTCTTTTCTGTGTTATTTATTTATTTTTTTTCAAAGATTTTATTAATTTATTTGACACAGAGAGAGAGATCACAAGTAGGGAGAGAGACAGGCAGAGAGGAGGAAGCAGGCTCCCTGCTGAGCAGAGAGCCCAATGTGGGCCTCGATCCCAGGACCCTGAGATCACGACCTGAGCCGAAGGCAGAGGCTTTAACCTACTGAGCCACCCAGGTGCCCTGTTTATTTGTTTTAATCACACTCTAGCACTCTCATCCTGGCTTATCCTAATATCCAACTTTTGAGAATGCTATATCAGGATGAATAAATAACATTTATTCATTTAACAAGTATTGTTTGGGCTTACAGCATGTACAAAATGTTGTTTTAGGCACAGGGGATATGTGATGGGAAAGACAGACAAGGTATCTACTTTCGTAAATTATATAAATCAGTGATGGTGGAAAGATAGGAAACAAGTGAATTTACATGATAATTTCAAACACAATGTCGGATAAAACAAGGTGATAGAAATCAGGGAGGTGGGGTGGTGAGTATGGAATGAAGTATTTTATTTTATTTTATTTTTATTTATTTATTTTTTAAAAGATTTTATTTATTTATTTGACAGAGAAACAGAGATCACAAGTAGACAGAGAGGCAGGCAGAGAGAGAGGAGGAAGCAGGCTCCCCGCTGAGCAGGGAGCCCGATGCGGGCCTCGATCCCAGGACCCTGAGATCATGACCTGAGCCGAAGGCAGGGGCTTTAACCCACTGAGCCACCCAGGCGCCCTGGAATGAAGTATTTTAGAGGGTGATATTTTAAACTAGCACCTGAATTAAAGGAACATAATTTCTTGTTTGGAGTAAAAAAATAATGCAAGCGAACCACAATTGGTCTCTTCTATTGCAAACATCTCTATTTTAAATTCTCTAAATTCTTCAGCCTTGCAATTGCTTACATTTTCATCTTTACCCTTTCCAAATATCCTCCTGGTGCATTTTGTGAAGAATAGGAGACCCCTTCAGATAAACAACCTTATTGGAAGTTTCTGTGTACCTTTTTCATCCGTATCTGTTACGTGGTAAAGATGATCTGCATCTTCACTTACTCACTTCGGTTTCCCTCTTATTACAGTAGGAGCATAAGGAGCATAACCTTCCTTTCATAGCTCAGCCAGCCACTCGTGCCACTTATCTTCTTTCCTGTCTTTCTGAATACTACTCACCGTCAAGTCCCCCTTCTAATCTTTTCCTTTTCGTTCTCCTTCAGTTTACAAGCACACTTAGTTTCCTGTCTCTTCTCATCTAGCTACCTATCTAGTATTTCTACCTATTCTGCCCTTGAACTTGCTACAGTTGGTTACCACAGAATTCCTCTTTTTCCCTTCCCCTGAAACATTTGAAAAATGTTTGGAAAAAGTTTGGAAGAATAGAAAGAGAAAATTTTGGAGTCAGGAGGACCAGTGTGTACAATCCCACATCTGACGCATATTAGCTATAGGAATTGAGGCAAGAGAGTTTCTGCATTAAACTTCCTGGGGCGCCTGGGTGGCTCAGTGGGTTAAAGCCGCTGTTTTCGGCTCAGGTCATGATCTCAGGGTCCTGGGATCGAGGCCCACATCGGGCTCCCTGCTCAGCAAGGAGCCTGTTTCTTCCTCTCTCTCTGCCTGTCTCTCAGCCTACTTGGGATCTCTCTCTCTGTCAAATAAATAAATAAAATCTTTAAAAAAAAAAAAACTTCCTAAGCCACAGAAATTATTATGTCTCTAATCCATTAGCTACTAATTAGCACACCATGTCTTATAATAAATGTCAAGTGCACTTAGTTTCACCCTTTACTATTTGTAGCATATTTTCCCAATCTTGTTTTCTTCTTTCCCATTCTCAAAAACTATGGAGAATCAACTGTTCTCTGTTTTATAGTCTTTAGTTCTCTATCTTAGTGTAAATGCTCAATGATTTTTTACCCCAAGAATGCCTTTTCTCCCAAATCCTAGTTGTCCAAATTCTACCCACAGTTTGTTACAAACACATCAGCTCCTCTCCAAATTCCATTTCAACCTTTCTGCTGGAAGTGTATCTTTTTTTGAATACTGGTAGTATTTATTTTGTCACTCATTCATTTTTGATGATCACTTTGTACTTTATACATATTTGTGTAGTCATTATAGCTGCCCAACATAAGTTTAGGTTTCAAAAGAAACAGTAACCCATTCATCATTATAATCATTCAAATACCTAGTCTAATGCCTGACATCTTCAAAGTCAGTGGTTCTCAAAGTGAAGGTCCAGGACCAGTAGCATCAGCATCACCTGGGTACTTGTTAGAAATGTACAGTATTAGAAATTCTGGGGGGTGGGGCCTAGCAATTTGTGTTTTAGCAAGTCTTCCAGGTGATTCTGATACTGGGAAAATTTGGGACCCATTCTTGTAGGCATTCAGCAGACACTTGTTGAAAGGATGACTAAATAAACACATGTGAATACATTTAGTTGATTATTAAATAAAAAAATCTGACAGTTACTATAATTATTTTTGCTGGTAAATGCATTTTGCTGAGATTTGGACTCTACATTATGAAACACCTTTGAATTTTGGCTAGGAGAGATCTGATATGCCTTACTTCCTAGCAATGCTCTTCAACATGCTGCTTCTCTTAAGTACTTTCCCTTAATTTTTACGTTACTTATACACTTGAAAGTGTGAATGCTGGAATGTGTCTGTAAACTTTTACAAGTAAGTTACTGATTTTAATTTGCTGGAGATATAAAGGATATCCATAACAGTCTTAAAATTTTTCAATGACATAGAATGTTGTGTAGTGCCTTGTGAATTAAATGTGCATATGACTCATGTGAGAAACATGTTAAAATGAAGATTTGATCCAGGAGGTTGAGGGTGGTGTCTGAGTTTTACAAGCTCCCAAGAGGAGCCATTGTTGCTGGTCCACGGACCATCGAATATGGAGAAGGATTATAATATAATGTGATTTCCCATTTAGTAGACCAATTCAAATTGCTGTGTAGATGGAAAAGGGCTTGAGGATTTGGGTAGATTATCTCCTTTTGGGTTCACTTTATTTATCTATGAATTATAAATAACATGTAAAACCTCTAGGTGATGCCTGACACACAATAAGACCTCAATAAAAGGTAATTATTAGCATTATTCAAATAAAAATTAATGACAAAAATGAAAAGGATTCTCAAAATATTATGGCTCCCTCTGGTAGCAATGTCTCCAGCCTGGGATGCAACCAGTTAAACCCTATTCCTGTTATGCTTGCTCTGGAATGTGAAAGCAATAAAATTGAGTTCTGCTGTCAACAGTTTTATGGCTTCTGCAATTTCAGCTGGAGTGTCTGCCATTGACCCACAGCAGCTGAAATCACAGGTGCAACTTCCTGAAAACTGAGCCCTTCTTCTGGCAGCACCCTGATTATCAGTTATTCCTAATGGAAACAAAGCTGCAACCCACTGAAGGAAACATTTTGATTTCTTTGTTGTATCAGGAAGGTTAGTAACTGAGATTTAAATAACAAATTTATTGTCAAGAAATTTCTCATTAGCATCAGGCATTAGTGGAAGAGTTTGGCACACTTACCACACATACTAGTTAGCATACTATTGGAAAACTAGTTATTTGAATTACAAAGCTTAATAAGACAGACTTTTCTTTTCGGTTTGTAAAATCAAAAGCAATAAATCCAGTGGACTATTTTATTGTTCACTGAGGAAGAGTTACGAATCACAGTGATGAATTTCTGAGTGGTTGTCAAATTAGATCATATCCTAAGGAGCTCTTTAGAACTTCTTTAGGAAATTACAGACATTTAAATGTAACAGCTAAATACTTAGTTTAAACCACAATGATTCATCAGAAAAATATATGCTTCAGATCCAAAGAAGAATAGATTTATTCCCAAAGGCTAATTTGAAAGACATTATATTAAATATTTAAGGAAAGATGCATCATCTAATGTAATCTTATTATTTTATGAAAATGGAGAAAGAACAGAAAAACAAATACCTTTTTCTGGATTTCAGGTAGGGATGGGGTTTAGAAACAAGATAAATAGAATTTTAAAACTGATTTTAGATTTGATACTTTAAATTTTTACTGATTATTATGGAATGCTTTGTGTATTGAATTTACTGAAATTTTAAATGTGTTTTTCTATTAATAATTAAGTCCTGATGTTAAGCTTAATTAAGACAGGTTTGTTGTTGTTGTTGTTTTAACTTTCTCTTTTTTAAAGGTCCTACTCATTTATTTGACACAGAGAGAAGAATACAATCAGAGTGAGTAGGAGAGGGAGAAGCAGGCTTCCTACTGATCAGGGAGCTCAATGTGGGGCTCAGTCCAAGGACTGGGATCATGACCTGAGCCGAAGGCAGACGTTTAACAACTGAGCCACCCAGGTGCCCCTTAAGACAGGTTCAATAAGTGTTTGGTTGAAGTTCAGCAACAATTTCATAACTACTTGATGCCTCCCATGTCTAGATTAATAAGAGCTAATTTATCACATTGGTGGTAGATTATCACCTCTGCCCATGTTAGGTCAGCAGATAATGGTTTTTTGATAGTAGGACAATTGGTGACATTTAAAAAAATAGGGCACATTTCAACCTTTTGTATAACTTATTGAAATAAAAAAAGGAAAATCAAATTAAGACAGTTTTTTTCTTCACTTTTATTCACTTGCCTTGACTTTAGCAACAAGAGGATTAAAATGAGAGTTCAAAGTTTTTTTTGTCACTGCATCTCCTTAACTCTGTGTCACTCATATTGAGAATATTTTTATTCTTGAGTTTTCATGTATTTCCAACATATTTTTAAATTAATTTTTCAAGTTTTCGGGAAGGGAGTGTATTTCAAAAAGCAGCAAGGGTTTAAAAGCTCATTACGATTTCCCTAAGATAAACTTCATTTTGATACTTCATTTGATTGCTCCCTTGTAAAAAAGTCTTACCCCAGATCATTTCCTTACTTTTTATTCTCTCCCTGACTCTCTCCCCTAATCTAGCCTCTCCATCCTCAGGTCAACTTTTCTGACATATACTTCCTATTTAGCAGAATTGAAGATGGAACCATCACTGGTTAAATTACCAAGGGGAAGAGTATGTGGCTTTGGTGCCGAACAACTTTTAATGTAGTCTTGGAATTCCCTGGCAGTCTCTGGGGCAGTGCTTGACAAATTGATACTTCTTTTAGCTCACCCATGAGTGAGCCCATCAGCTCTTTCATGGGCCAAGATTTAGCTTCGGTCAGTTAGCTTCTGCACCTTCATTTTCCTGAAGCTACAACCAGGAAGCTCTAAGCCCTCATTCTTGACTGAGAGCATGAATGTGGCTGTCTGCGAGGCAGAGATGGATTCAGAAACTTAAAAAATTTTGAGGGCATTCTTTAAGAAAAAAAGAATACAATTTTTTTCTCCCAAAATATTACAAAAAGTATTTGACCAAAAGAACACATTGTTCAGGCCTCCCCTAAGGGGCTATTGCAAATAAGGAGACTTGAGTCATCATAAGCTTTGTTAACTTCATTGTAAATGATTTTGGAGGAAGTGGATAGAAAATACAATTCCTGATTCTGACTATCTCAAAGAGAATACCCAAATATTTTCTGATGGCCTATGGTTGACCAGCCTGATTCCATAAATATTACTTATAGTTGGGCATTTACTCATTCACCCACTGATTTACTCATTAGTTCAATGTTCAGTCAATGAGTAGGCCAATATCTCTTTTAGGATTAAGTTGAATTATTGTGTAAATTTCCTACAACCAGTTACAACTGTGCTCTTTAAACTTGCTTAGCAAAAGCCAATACAAGGCAATGTGTCCAGTAGAATTTTGCTTTTCCTTTTTCTTACTCTGTAATGCCATGTTTACCAGTTAGTCCCCAAGCATGGCATGAAGGCAAGATGGAAGGTTTAAAGTGGGGCAGAGGAATATCCAAATCCCAACTCCTTCTTCGCAGTTGTTACTTTACCATTTCTAATCATAAAGGAGCATTTCAAGCTAATGGAAGGGAAGCTAGAGAAATGAGGGACTAATAATCCTTATTTGGATCTATTGAGAAACTTCACATAAGCTCACATTTTTTTCCTTTTAAAATACTAATTTCTCCTCTGGCTCCATTTTTGTATATGAGATTCAACAGTCAATTTCAGACTAGGCTTCCATGGATTATCAGCAGCAAACTGCTTTACAATAATTTTTTCTAAGATTATTTATTTATTTATTTGTCAGAGAGGGCACATAAGCAGGAGGAGTGGCAGGCAGAGGGAGAAGCAGCCTCTCCCCTGAGCAAGAACCCAACACAGGACTGGATCCCAGGACCCTGGGATCATGACCTGAGCTGAAGGCAGACGCTTTAACCAACTGGGCCACCCAGGTGCCCTAATAAATGTCCTTCTTATATAAAAATGACTACTAGTTAAATTATGTATTTTTGTTTGCTATTGCTGTTGTAACAAAGTACCAAAACTGAATGGACAAGGAACAGAAATTTATTGTCTCAGAGTTCTCGAGGCTGTAAGTCTGAGCTCAAAGTGTCTCGGGGTTGGTTCCTTCTGAGGACTATGCCTCTCTACTACCTTCTGGTGGTTCCTTGGCTTGTGGCCGCAGAACTCCACATGACTTTTGTCCACATGGAAGATTTTCACATGTCTTCCTCCCTCTGCCATGTTTCTCTGTGCCCATTTCCCTTTTTAGAAGGATGGCAAGTCATGTTGGATTAGAAGCCCACTCTTCTTCAGTAAGACCTCATCTTAACTTATGATATCCGCCATGGCCCTGTTTCCAAATAAGGTCACATTCTGAGGTGCTGAGGGGTAGGATTTTAACATAATGGATTTGGGAAGGAGGCACACTAGGAAGTCTGAGCTCAAGGTACCGACAGGGTTAGCTTCCTGTGAGGCCTCTCCCCTTGGTGGGCAGATTGCTGCCCTCTAACTGCTTTGTCCTCCTATGGCTGTCCCTTTGTGTGCACACATCACTGGCATCTCTTTCACTTCTTATAAAAAACACCAATCATACTGGATTAGAGCTCAAACTTGTGACTTCATTTAAACTTAATTATCTCTATAAGGCCCTACTTTGAAACACAGTACCACTCTGAGGCACTGAGGAATAGTACGTCAACATATGGATATTGGGGGAACACGATTCAGTCCGTAACAGACAGCCTGACATGCTTTTTTCCCTTAGTAAAACCTGCTCCCTACCAGTGAAAATTTGGTCCTGCTAGTGTTGTTCTCAGTTGCTGTTCCCAAAACTCAATAGTGTTAATTATATTAAGCATAAAACAGTCTTATGAGACTTTGTCCACTAAATGACAGCTCATTATTAGAAATACAAAAATGAGATAGGAAGTAACTGTTGACTTCAGAGAATTTTCTAATCAAGTTAGGAGCTAAAAGAGAAGAGAAAACTGAATGAAACCACGGAATGAATGTACGTTTTCCCAATGAGATAGGAATGACATTGTGCTACTGATAGTGTTTGGGGTGGATGTTGGGATTGAAAGCATAAAAGACTCATGGAAGAGGTAGCATGGAGATGCACCTTGAAGGCCATGTGGGGTTTAAATAGGCAAAGATCATGTCTTAATGAAACCAAATATCACAGAAATACTCATAGCATGGAAAGCAAAGCAAAAATTCTGTGAAACTGATAGACCACAAAATAATTACAAGGGTTTCAATGAAAAGTCTATACAGTTGCTTACATTCATGTCATAATGTGGAAGTTGGGGATCTAGTTCATGAACATTTAATACACCATTATAAATTGTAGCAAATGTTTATGGAAAAAAGTTACTATGTGTCCAACACTGTTTTGAGTACTTTATAGTGATTAACTTAATCCTTATAATAAGCATATCAAGTAGGTACCATTATTGTTCCTGTTTTGCAGAATGTACATATATGCACATACATGTAATTTGTTTTGGATCCCAATGAACAGCTTCCTGCGTATAGAGTGATAAATGTGACTCTAACAGGTTAGATAAATAATTCTTAACTGCTCATTTATGAAGAAAATAAATGGTTGTCTGTGGACTGGAATTAAAAGTATTAGTAATAGTAAAAGTATTTTACTATTTTGTTGTAGATTTAAGTTTGGTTCCAATAACTTTTCTTTTCTTCAGATATACATGGATCTTTTTCTCAATTATGTGCCACTTCTGAAACATTATAATAAGATGTTACTACTTTACTAATTGTGGGTGGTAAAGTCTACTTAGGGGAAAATTCCAGTCCATTGACTTAATCAGTTTATTCTACAATGTGTTCTAGCTGCAACAGGATATTCTCTGCACCTTAACTGAAACACTTTGGTGTTTCCAAAATGTTTTCTTAGGATTTTGTCAACATCTGGGATCCTCTTCCCCAAAGCTGACTATTGCTATTGACATCACAAGCACCATCATCCTATACCTCCCATGAATGCACCAGGTACTGTCTTCGGGATGAATAGGCTAGGCAGGGAGCAAAGCACTCTACAGATATTATCTTGTTTTAATCCTCAAAACAAGTTTATGATGTAGATATTATCATTTTCATTTTATAAAATGAACGCTTTAAACAGTATGCATACTACTTCCGTAATGAAAAACTCCAATTAGTAGCCACCTCTTCCGTGAAGCTTTCCTAATTTTTCCTTTTTTATGCTACCATAATTTTTGATTACATCAACATTTTAAAAATTTGAGTATAGTTGACACACAATGTTACATTAGTTTTAGGTATACAACATAATGGCTCAACATATACATTATGCTTTTCTCACAAGTGTATCTACCATCTGTCACCATACAATATTTTTACAATATCATTGATTATATCCCCTATGCTCTCATTATTCCCATGACCTGTTGTTCCATAACTCCTTTTCATACAGTTTTGCCCATATCATCCCCCTTCCCTCTGGCAACCATTAGTTTGTTCTCTGTATTTATAAGTCTGGTTCTGCTTTTTGCTTATTTATTTATTTATTTTTTTAGATTCCACATATGAGGTGAAATCATATAGTATTTGTTTTTTCAGTCCTACTAATTCCACTTAACATAATACTGTCTAGGTCCATTCATGTTGTAAATGGCAAAATCTCATCTAGATATGTGTCCTAAGCAAGAAAAACAAAAGCAAAAATAAACTATTTGGACCACATTAAAAAAAAAAGTTCCTGCACAACAAAGGAAACAATCAACAAAACAAAAAGGCAACCTACTAAACGGGAGAATATGTTTGCAAATGACCTATCTGATAAAGGGTTAGTTTCCAAAATATATAAAAAAACTTATAGAACTCCACACCAAAAAAAAAAAAATCTGATTAAAAAATGGGTAGAGGACCTGGATAGATATTTTTCCAAAGGAGACCAACAGATGGCCAGCAGACACATGAAAAGATGCTCAACATCATTCATCATCAGGGAAATGCAAATCAAAACCACAATGATATATCACTGAACACCTGTCAGAATGGATAAAATGAAAATGACAATAGATAACAAGTATTGGTGAAGATGTGGAAAAGAAGGATTATTATGCATTATTGGTGGGAATAGAAATTGGTATGGCCACTGTGGAAAATAGTATGGGGGGCGCCTGGGTGGCTCAGTGGGTTAAAGCCTCTGCTTTCGGCTCAGGTCATGATCTCAGGGTACTGGGATCGAGGCCCGCATCGGGCTCTCTGCTCAGCAGGGAGCCTGCTTCCTCCTCTCTCTCTGCCTGCCTCTCTGCCTCCTTGTGATCTCTCTCCCTCTGTGAAATAAATAAATAAATAAAATCTTAAAAAAAAAAAAAGAAAGAAAATAGTATGGGGTTTCCTCAAAATGTTAAAATAGAAATATCATACAATCCAATAGTTGCACTGCTGGGGATTTACCCAAAGAAAATGAAGACACTAATTGAAAAAGATATATGCACCCTTATGTTTGTTGCAGCATTATTTATAATACCTAAGCTATGGAAGCAACCTAAGTGTCCACTGATAGATAAATGAATAAGGAGATGTGGTATACACACACATGCACACATGCACAATGAAATGATTAATTTTTAAAACTAGATTCACATTGCAATTTTTATTAATTAAATCCATTGATATGTTTGATTCCACAGCAATATTTGGGAATAATCAAGAAGGCTATTGAAGCAAAAAGAAATTTATGCCCCATTTTTTATTAAATATAGTTTATTTTGTCCAGAATATATTGGTAACAAAATAATGCCAGAGAAAGGCAAATAAGAATAACTGTAGTGGAGAAGAGATTGTTATAAGCTTATAGATGAATGATAAGAAATCTCTCATTTAGAATAAGAGTCATGAGAGGCATATTAAAAATAAAACAGAACAAAACCCATCAAAGAAGAATAAACCTAATCTTTAAATAGTAGAATGAAGGTTTCATTCAACTTTCAAAGGCAAGTTAACCAGCCAAAATGGGAATGCAAATTTGTGGAATAAGTTAATCAACTTTTTTCCTAAAAAATGGTTTTGAATTTCTCATTAACTTGACTTTAAAAGAGTATCAATCAAGAGAGACTGGGATATGCATGACTCAAAATGTTGATTTCAGAGAGGCTGGCTAGCCAGTCTTCTGTTTCCAACAGTGTTAAAAAAAAAAAACCAGCAAGAATATTTTCAATTATACCCCAGTTATTATGAGAGGTAAAGATACAAATAATGAATAATAAAAGACCCTTGCTTTCAAGAAAATCATGCTCTAGGGATTGATATATGAGAGTAAATCAATATGACAATTTCCTTATTCTTACAGGGAACATTCATTTGTTATTTTTCCAAGAAAACACTGAAATTGAAAACAATTTTCAAAACATAGATTAGCTCAGTAATTAGAGTTGTTTATTTGCTTAATTTTGAATTTCTCTGAATGTGTTTTTTATGTTCTTTAGGGGATTTTTTTCACTGTTTAGTATTATATGCTTAAATATTTTGTTTGACATCTTTTTAACTCTACCTCTAAATTTAAATCTTTAAACAGTCATTAATTTTAGTTTAATTTTATTCTTTTTAAATGATTACATTACAAAATGTTCATCATTGTCCCAAACTTAATTAATATTTTAATGTTCCAATTTTTCCCCAGCAACATAGTTATTAATTCCAAACTCATTTGTGTGTTGAAACTTCTATTTTGGTAGAATTTCATTAGATTATTTCTATGTTTATCATCAGAAAGACTACTGCTAGACTTTCTTTGCATTTACTGATAAAAATATGGATTTAAAATATATTAATGTACATAATTTTAAACATTTCATCCTATTTCAGGCTTTAGAGCCAAAGGCATATGATGAGAACACAGAAATGACAAAAATGGAATGAATATCAACCACAATCAGCAAATACATTCTGCTCTTACCCTGTAGTTATTCAAGGGATGATTTATAAATGCCTGAGAGAAATGATCTCATATTAGGTTACCATGATCAGTGTCTTCTCTTCAGTTTAATTACTTTTATGAGGTCTTTTTTAATTAGATTCATACAGAATGGGAAACAAAAGTTATAGCAAAACCCACAGCATCAGCATAAGTACCGAATCTTAAATCTGAGAAGAGAGAAATACTGCTTATTTTAGTAATCTAAAATACAAACTTGAGGGCAGGTTGGTAGCACACTGCAGTCACTGTTGTCAGCTCATCAGTGCTTAGCATCCATAGAACCACTTATATGAAAAATAATAATCTGCTCATGGGGTGCCATATCCAAACAGATTAGAGACCCTTTCATGTGAGGAGTGGACAGATTTTAGAATTGCTTATTATCTTGATCCTTTTTAGCCTTGAACACTGGTGAGCCACTTGCATTGTGATAGGTATTATGTCAGGCTATTCAGGACAGAAGTGTTCTAAATCCTTAAATATTAGGCATCTTTCACACCCTTTTGGGTAATTATCTAAATGTATGAACAATCTTCTGAAAATGTTATTGCTAAGCCTCAAAATAATATCCTGTTCCAAGAATAAATCAAAACAAAGTATTTTTTATGTAGGAAAGATAGATTATTTGATTAATATTTAATACTTATAACAATGTTCTGGTTTACATGTTTATAGCAGTATTTAAACATAACATAAATGGCCTGTTGGATTTTTAAGTTTTTGTGTGTGTATAGTTTATATTTTCCTGAGTTTACTTGTTGTTATATGATGTCTGAACCTCTTTGACCATTACAGATAGGATGTCAATAAGAAAGAAATTACATCATTGCAAGGTAGTGCCAGTTGACTAATTACTTCTTATGTCATGGTCAATCTGAAAGTTTAATTAATTTTACTGTAGAAATCCACGCACGATGCTTAAGATCTTAGTTCTCCAGAATCCCTCAGACCTACTGAGAACTACCATCTACCACCCAACCAAATCAATCAATCAATCAGTCAAAACACACTCTAACTTTTGGTGTCAAGTAACAAGACAAAACAAGCCTAAGGAAATTATGGGCACAGTCTGAGGAAGTAACAGAAATTTGCAGTATGAAGTCTAAACTACTTTTACCTATTATTAGAAATTGATGACGGGATTCCTCTTACACATGGTTCTTATTGCTAGGAAGCAGGATCCTGTACTAATGAAAACTGGTATTTCACATAATTTCCTGTGCCATTTCAGGATATTTACCGCCAATGTCATAAGAAGTATCCCCTCTGTTTAAATGGCTATATTTATATCTGGAACAGTCAATCTCTAAGTGCAGAAAAAAATAGTTCTTAGATTAATTTCAAGTACATAATTAAGATTTTCCTAGTTAATATGATGAAAAACATACATCTTTTAATTCAGCTTTTTAAATTTTAGTTTTAAATTCTTGTGCTAGGATTAAGTCCTTATAAAGTAAGAAACAGATATTATCTAATTTCTCATGCACACACACACACACACTGTACTGTGTTAAAATGCTATGAAGGAAAAGTAGGTGGCACTATCACAACACATAATAAAGGAAGCCTGGCTAATCTGGGCAGAGATGAGGTAATGTCTAGAAGTAATATTATAGCTCTATGAAGAAGTGATATCTAAGCTGGACTCTGGAGAATGTGACAAAAGAAAGGAAGCACATTTTCATGTGGAGGACCAGCATGTGCACAGATCTTGAGCAGAAGTGACGAGAACAATGAATGGTATTGTTGGAGATGGTCTGGGATGCCAACCAGGGGCCACATCCTGAAGGGCCTGTGAGGTCATCGTAAGTATTTGAGACTTCATCTTAGAGGAATGGATGCCAACAAGCAGGAATATTAAATGACAAGTCTGCACTCTTGAAAATAAAATATCTCAATTGGCAAAATAAAATATGGACCAAATTTATGTTTACTCTTCAGATTTTCTCCTCCCAGCAATCTCATTCCAAACTGTGCATTCCAAATGTCTTGAACTATTTTCTAGTACCACAGGGAGTTTTCAGAAGCATAGATTCAATCATGAAGGATGATTCTAATTTAACGCTCTACACACACAGAAGTATTCCTTTTATGATAGAAAGGCCCCAATGGGGGGATCTGATACTCTCTGTAGGTCACAAAGATCAGAAAAAGCCAATCATATATGGTATTTTCTAGGAATCAGTTTTCTCATCCCAGTGGTGGCAGAAGCAGTGAATGGTTTACAATGTAACAATATTTGGGGTTAAGCAAATTGAAGTTGGGGGGTATTTGTTTGGCTCCTGAGGTTGACAAATGGTCATCACTGGAGAGTCAGTGAGCAATTTTGTCCAAACAGGCAACAAGAGAATCTCAAGGAGGATGTCTGGAGTTGGAAACTGAAGGAATCTGGCCTAGAGTCAGGAGATTTTGATGGATGACATGAGAAGGAAACCAGCCTTTGATGGACCAAGCAGGAAGATTAGTAGCTCCTCTTGCATTTGTAAACCTGCCCTAGTCCAGATACCTAGAGGATCATGATTTTACTAGCGGTGGAATTTATCTTTCTCTCCTCAAACATAGCTTTCTTCCAGAGACTCTCTAAATCTAGTTCTTTCTCCTTCCAGTCATCCGATTATTTCCCTTCTCTCATTTTCTTTTCTCTCTCTTTTTAGTCTCTTGTGCTTCGTTTTTCAATTTAATCTCCCCACCTCTCATCCCAATTACTCCTTGCTTTCCTTTCTTTTTCTTAACTGACCATGATATGGAACAGAAGTGAGTGCATTAAATACTTGCTACATTTATTAAAGCAAGTTTTGTAATTTCTATATGTCATCTATAATTTATCAATAACTATACTACCACGTCATTAACATCAATTATAAATTTCTGTTGGGTAAACTTTTGAGTCAAATTTATTTTTCTTATAAATCAGGGTTCCTTGATAGAAAAACATAGAAAGTTCTTTTCTGGAACAGAGTGATATTCTGTTGAAATCTAAACAGGAGATGCTCTGTGATGTCATATCACAATAACAAAAACATGGGGAGCCTGCTTCTCCTTCTGACCTTCTCCCCTCTCATGCTCTTGCTTACTCTGTCTCTCAAATAAATAAATAAAATCTTAAAAAAAAAAGAGTCACACAATAACAAAAACAATAACACTGTTCTCTATTTAGAGTGGAGATTTTTAGTTGTTATTCAAGTAGTAGGTGAATGATAATACTCGTTGATGAATCCTTAGAAGAAACAAGTTGACCAAGGGTTGGTAGGAAATTACACTGATATTAATAATAGTGCATACCTAAAAAACTACTGGGTTTAGGGCTTTGCAGAGGTTATCTTCATTAATTCCTCACAATAATCTTACAAAGAGGAACTGGCATGTTACAATGTTACAAGCTGTCAAACTAAAGTTTAAAAAGGTCAAGTGAATTGTCTGTTTCTGGACAGTCAGTTGGGGAGCTAGGATTCGTACTCAGGACATCTTCCTCCAGAGCTGGAGCCAGATTTCTTTGCTAATCTGGCTCAATTGCCTCTTACCACTAATACGTTTATATAACATTGCATCAACTCTGCAAAATAGTATAATTTGCAGATAAAAACATTCTTAAGTTATAAATTACATTGCACTTTCTTTGGAATAACTACAATATTCATTCCCAAACAATCCTTCTCTATTTTTATTTTTTAGCAAAAAATACTCTTTGTATATTATATGAACCTCTAGCCAAAAACATTGTTTTAAGTAAATAATTTAGTAAGAAAGACGGAAAGCAAAGCAACATTCAAATTTGATGTTACATTGTCTCATTTCTGTAGAATTTCCTAAAATATACAAAGTGGTTGTAAATCTTTTTATATGTATTTGTAGTAAGCATCACATAGATTTGGGGAAGCAGAACCTGCTCTTGGTAATGTCCTTCTCATTCATTTATTACTGTCCTGCTCTTAGCATAAGGTGTGCTGTTAGTTTACATGATTGGTGAATTGTCAGGAGCTAGCCAGTTCTCACTCAGAACTAGCCAAATCATCTAAACTTGCAATGGAATTTTCTGGTTTCTAAAAGCTTCAATACCTTGAAGATTGGCTGCTGCCCAATACCCCTGCAGAGGTTGAATTAAAATAACCACTATGCCTGAAAAGAAACATAGGCTCTGTTGTGGAGAAAACTGACCAGCCTGCAGGCCAAACAAGGTAGGGGGTCTTTGATCTCTTACCCCTCATCAGCAGGTGTGCTGGCCCGGCCTGGCTCATGCTGTTAGCAGTGAACTCTCATTTTGCCATTCTATTTTGGGTTCTTTCTCATCTCTAGACATCATTTGTTCTATGGGATTTCACAGATCTACCATAATGTGGAAGAAACATCTAGAAGTAAAGAGAAGTAATTAAACTCAAGATAAGAAGAATTTGAGTCTAATTCCACTTCAGTTTACTAACATCGACGAGCTAGTCCTATAATCCCTCTGATTTTCAGCTACCACACTTATAAAATAGGCCCTGCAGGTGGTTCTTCAGAGCAGAAAATAAAGGAAATATACCTTACTGTATGAATCCCTTTATCACTCAAAAAAGTATGTGAGACATTTATAAAATAAACACATAATAGATCAGAATAGCAATTGACAAAGTCATCTTATGAAAACAGAATGATTCCTAAGATGAGGACCCAAATGAAATATTAAGTAATCTATAGAAGTAATGTGTCATCAGTAAGGAATGTGGACTATAGAATAAGAGAAAAGGTAAAGATCACAGAGGTACTTTGCAAAGTTTTGCATTTTTATAGGTGGGTGGGAAAAGTGACTTAAATTAGGTATATCAAACACTCCCTTTTTTCCACCCCAAATGTGTTGTTTGAAAGAAGAAATTTGAGCTTGAAATAAAGAGTCTGTATGTAGTTCTGCCCCATGATTAATAGAAAGAGTTGTTCTGACACACTACAACAAATTTTGGGGTCTACCTGATTGAACCCTGTAAACTTGCCTAACTAGGGAGCACTAACAGGGCAACTTGAATACATGGTCTTTCATCTCATTTTAAATTATTGGTTGAAAATTTGGATTTACCTACCAACCTATGATTATTTGGATTACCCCCAGCCAGCATCTTGAAGCCCAATAATGCAGCATTAAAGTCTTAGATAAAGGATAATACCAGACACATAGATGATTTATAAATATTTGTTGAATGAATGAGTTAATCTAGCTTATTAGATTAAATAAAGGCTATAGAATAGGGTGGCTAAAAAATCTTTATTAATGGTTTATCTCAAAGTACTGAAAAGACACAGCATTTTAAAGTAAGGAATTAATGCTTTAGAAGTTAGATTTTTTTTTTTAGATTTTATTTATTTATTTGTCAGAGAGAGAGAGAAAGCACACAAGCTGGGGGTGGGGGGTAGGGGGGAGCAGCACGCAGAGGGAGAAGCAGACTCTCTGCTGCGCAAGGAGCTCGGAATGGGACTTGATCCCAGGACCCTGGGATCATGACCCAACCCAAAGGCAGATGCTTAATCGCTTCACCCAGGCACCCCAAAGTTAGAATTGTTAATACAAGTATATTCCTTTTTCCTGCATAAATGATTTAAAAAACATATTCAGTCCTGACGAAATTTTGTTTGAACAATTTATAGCTAGAAAACAGTGCCAAAAGAATGGGTACTTCTCAAATGAACTTATAGCTCAATTTTTTCTTCTGTATGTCTTTTAAAAGAATAAAATATTGTTCATTTATTCCCCTCATATTTTCTCATAGAAGGAAGTAGTTATTAGCACTGAACTTTAGATGTGCTATTAAGCAACTCTTCACATCTAAATGTGCTCCAAGTTTTGCTCTCATATTGTTATATTTGTGCTTTCAGTTTTGATGAAAATGTGAGTTCAGAGCACACAACATTTTGTTAAAGAGCTCAGAATGTCAATATATTAAAATGATGGAAATAATTTCTGCCTAAACTTTATATTATAGTAATAGGAGAAAAATCACAATTTAGCTACTAAAGTATTAAAATCCTAAGTTGTTTATTATGTATCTATGTTCATCTGGCTCCTTGGCATGTGCAACATTGCAGTTCATGACATGAGGCAAAATGAGACTATTTCATTGTTTATTGTGTTCTAAAAAAATTAATGTGTAAATGATTGAATCCTTTGTTTTGTGTGGCAGGCTAGGGTTTTTATTTTGTTTTCCAGGCCTGAGCACTAACAAGTTAGGATAAAAGAAGGGGTTTGTTTTAAATTTAACTCACAACAGAGAAATGAGAGGTTCTTTTAGTATAATAACTTACAGTAATTCTGCAAGAAAGAGTCATGTTATGTAAGGCAAAACAGATTCTGGAGATATTGGACTTAGAGCCACGCTGATGCATGTGGCCCCTGTTGCTTTCTCTCATCTCTTGAAACTGGAAACCATGGAATAACAGTAGGCAGCTGGAGATAACCGGTGGAAAAGGGATACAGGGAAGGGGTGTTCACCAGACGGACTTAGCTCCCCGATAAAGCTGAAGAGTGGGAATCTGTGTGTAAGGAATGATTATGTTACTTAAACACAGGGTTGTTTGATGATCAGTCTGGTGCAGACATGAAGCAACACCAGGGAGAAGCTATGGAAGTGAAAGAGATTGATTATATGCATCGGTCCAAGAAGAGGGTAGTGCAGCACAGCATGTTGGGGGACCATCTGGGAGGAACATCAAAGAGTCCAAAAGAGAATGGGGACCCATGGGCAAGAGCTCTTGTGAGGGTCAGGGTGGAGTACAAAAGCAAAATGCATGAGGGGGTTTTATTGGTGTATCTGAATGTGTCACAGTGGACTGAATGTGTCACAGTGGACGGCAAGAAGGGGAACTTGTGGCAAGGTCACCTCATTACTTTGCTGTTCTGGTCACCTGAGCAGGGGTGGGGGTGGAGGGCTGCTCCTAATTTGCTTGTGGGGATGTTGAGACATCATGTAATATGAAGTTTTAAAAATTTGCAATCCAGGATCATACAGCTAGATTCCTGATATTTTATTCTCATATTTTAAGAAAAAGTTCTATGTGCCTGTGAGGAGTGAATGCTAATTTTGCACCCAAAGTAGATCTATACAAATTGAAATAGGCCATTTGAGCTTGAAGGACAGAGTGTTCTGCGTATACCTCTGATCACCAAGTGTGACTGATAGACAAACTGTAGGATTTGTTTTCATAATGGAAGAGCCTCCCACATGTCTGATTATTTTTTTTTTTTAGTTTGAGAAAATAAAATAATAACAAATTATTCTTCCATCTATAATATTCTTTATATATTTATTCCAAGATATAGACAAATCTTTAAGTTAGACACTAAAGACTGAGCCTGTAAAGTATTTTTTTCCTGAGAAATAATAAGCCTGAAGATGAACTCCCTATTGACTCTGCCTACAGAAAAAAGAACCACAACAACCAAGGTGTCTTTAATGCCTTAGAGTCCTGAGTTGGGCAATAGCTTATGGAATTTCAAACTTGTTAGCAATTTTTAAAAAGTTTTTTCTTATTTGTTTTTTTGCTCTTTTTATCCCCAAGGAAGGAACAGACTTAGAGAAATGTTCAAAATGATAAAAGAAGATGGCCAAAACTACAAAAACGTCAAAGCTATGTTTTTAGTGGAATTCTTCCATCCTCTGGATTTTATTCTAATTTTGGATTCCTCCATTGCAGACAACCCATTTTCCTGATTAACATGTGGCTCTACCCCAATCTATCTCCTTGCCTATTTTGAAGGCCTATTTTAGGAATCCATCTCTTTTAGAACTAACTCCTGGGACCCAGCACTTAGCCCTGGTAGCTTGGCTTCTGCTATATATACACATATATACACATACAAATGTCACACTCCTAAATCCCCCATCGTTTTCTTATGCTCCTTGTGTTCTGCTACTGCAGTAGCTCATCTTTCTATCTTATTTGCTTCCTACTGGACACTGACTTAGAGAATTTTTGATCTCAGACTTTTCCAAATTCCTTGGATACTGGCCTATGTTTGTCTGGTTGGATTTCCACTGTTATCTCAAACTAACCTTGAGGTCTCATTGTATGTTATCTGCCATGTAACGTTTACTATTGGTCCATAAGTTGGCTAACTTATAAGATGGAGGGTATAGTGGTACCCTCTATTATCAGTTTTGATTCCAGAAAACACTAGAAAATATACTCAGGGAGCTGGAAGGTAAAAAGAAAACAACAACAAAAAAACAAAAACAAAACAAAACAAAAAAATGCCAAAATGTATCCAGTATGTATCCACTATATATTTTAAATGTAGTCCTGCATAATCAGATGAAATATTGAAAGAGAAAAGCAAGGCTCTTAGAATAGTTAAGAAAGTCTAAAACTTATAACTCCAGGTCAAAGTTTGCTTCTCTGAAAGACAAGCCAATCCTAGTCTAGAGAGATGAAGAGACACGATTCTTCAAATTTTCTAGTGTAGCTGTCATTCGTGATACTTAATCTGTCAAAGACAAATTTCCGAGGGTAACATGACCAGAACTGAGTCCAAGAGTTCTTAGTCAGGTTGTGCTTTAGGTTCGCCAAGGAGTTTTTGAAAAGACAGACTACTGGGCCTCACTTCTAAAGATTTTTATTTATTCATTTGACAGAGAGAGAGAGAGAGATCATAAGCATGGGGAGCAGCAGACAGAGGGAGAGGGAGAAGCAGACTCCCTGCTGACCAAGGTGCCTGATGCAGGGCTAGATTCCAGGACTCTGGGATTATGACCAGAGCTGCAGGCTGATGCTTAACCAACTGAACCACCCAGGTGTCCCTGGGCCTCACTTCTAAAGATCCTGATTTAATTGTTCTATGAGATGGGACACAGACATTGGTGTTGTTTTTAAAATCTTCCCAGGTGATCATATTCTACAACTATAGTTGAAAACATGTAATGAGCCCTTGGCAAAATTGTTCAAGTTCAGTGTTTTGTTCCCCCGACTCTTCCTCCTGTTCCCCTCTGACGTGTGGCAATCTGTCTGCTAGAGTCAAGTTGCTCCAAGAGCCCCTGGCTTCCATCCTTCCTGTGTCTGGCCATTTTTCAATCTCAGCCCCTCTGAGGTCATGAACACTTACCTCTCTGCACTTGTGAATGGCAAGGAAAACTGCTTCCTGAACCAAGTTGTCTAAGATGTGAATAGGTAATTGTAATTTAGCATGATCAGTAGTGTTGTAGGAGATTCTTCTCTTCATCACAAATAAAAAGCCTCTTTACTGGAATTGAATAGATTTGGAGACAGGAGTGATTGATTAGTGCTTCTCTAGTCTTTTTTTTTTTTTTTTTTTTT
>LNAC01000010.1:3524571-3553165 GCA_002007465.1 Ailurus styani | reverse complement strand
TTTTTTTTTTTTTTTTTTTTTTAAGATTTTACTTACTTACTTGACAGAGAGACAGAGATCACAAGTAGGCAGAGAGGCAGGCAGAGGGAGAAGGGGAAGCAGGCTCCCCGCTGAGCAGAGAGCCCGATGTGCGCCTCCATCCCAGGACCCTGGGATCATGACCTGAGCCAAAGGCAGAGGTTTAACCCACTGAACCACCCAGGCGCCCCTAGTGCTTCTCTATTCTTATGTCATGACTGGCCTTTTCTTAGTTCAAAAAGCTGTCTCTGAAACTTGGGACTGGATTGCCTGGTTCTCCCCAGAGGGCTCACTTACTTATACTGATATCAATAACTGAGGAAAATATTGTCTATGTGCTTTCTATAGTTGCATTTATTAGAAAGGAATGTAAAAACAACAGCAACAATGAAGCAGTTTAACTATGATTTGCAAAAGTACCAAATAGAAATGTATGCTCTGTATAGAAATTTTCCCTTATGTAAAAGAAAGCAAGATAATATTTATAGCTATAGGACACTGGATGAATTTTTGCAGCATTAGATAAAAGAATTTTTTGAGACTCTAAAGACTAATGCTTTAGATATTAATTTATTCTGTTTACACTTGGGAACCAATAAAACTAATCATCTTGGGATTCAATAGAGGATCTATGTTAATCAGTACTCTTAAAACATCTAAGAGAAAATAAAATCCGAGAAGAGGTTGTTTGCTGTTTGTTTTAAGCAAATAGAATTACTTTTTTTTTTTTTAAGATTATTTATTTATTTATTTGACAGAGAGAGAGACACAGCGAGACAGGGAACACAAGCAGGGGGAGTGGGAGAGGAAGAAGTAGGCTTCCTGCCAAGCAGGGAGCCCAATGCTGAGCTTGATCCCAGGACTCTGGGATCATGACCTGAGCTGAAGGCAGACGCTTAACGACTGAGCCACCCAGGCGCCCCAGTAGGATTACTTTTGACAAAGCTTTGTGTTCTTAAGATGAATCTGCTATGAGCGAACATGTATGTTTATAGTTGTGGGGGAAGATATCTTTTTAAAACTATCAATTTAACATTGATCTCATGAGAGATAGTTGTAATATTGATATTGTGGAGGATAATATTCATAAAATAGATATTTAACTGGGAAATTGAAAGGTAGGCAAAACTTAACTGTTAAGAATACATGATATAGGGCGCCTGGGTGGCTCAGTGGGTTAAAGCCTCTGCTTTCGGCTCAGGTCATGATCTCGGGGTCCTGGGATCGAGGCCCGCATCGGGCTCCCTGCTCAGCGGGGAGCCTGCTTCCCCCTCTCTCTGCCTGCCTACCTCTCTGCCTCCTTGTGATCTCTCTCCCTCTGTGAAATAAAGAAAAAAAAAAAAAGAATACATGATATAAGAAATAGTAAAATACTCTGCATTTGAGTGAAAAATACAAAGACCTAGGAATTCAGGGCACCTAGGTGACTTAATCAGTTAAGCATCTGCCTTTAGCTCAGGTCCTGGGATTGAGCCTGCTTCTCCCTCTCCCCACTGCTCCTGTTCTCTTGCTCACTCACACTCTCTCTCAAAATAAAATAAATAAATAAAAATCTAAAAAAAGAAAAAAAAAAGACCTAGGAATTCAAAGATTTGGCATAAGGTAGCTTTGTGACCTTTAGCAAAATGACTTCTCAGTCCTCTATTCCTTTAAAAGTGACATTGAAAGAACATGCATTAAAAAAAAAGTTGAAGCTCTCTTAGGGAATAAAGAATATAAAATATAGAATTTGAGGAATTATAATAAATTTTACAATATTTTTTGTGAAGTGAAAACTTTAAACCATAATGACAATATATTTAGAAACCTGTTTTATTTAGCTTGAGTCAGAGATCAAGACTTAAACTTTTTTTATAATTTCATAAAAATGGAAACATAAACTAAATGACTTCAACTCAGTATTAGAAACAAAAAAGGAGCAAAATCAACCAAATAAGGAATTAATCTAGATGCAGAACTCATGAAACAGAATTGTAAATACCATACAACAACAAAGTAACTGCCCTTCACCCTGGTAGAATTTGTGAATATAAGAATGGATTCTTTCAAGAGTATCATACAGAAAAACCTCTGAAAACTGATCAAGAAAAGGCCCTAACATTTGGAAGGAGAAAGATGGAGTAAAGACATATCACTCTAGATATGTAGGAGTACAACAAATAGATATCAAATGAGATAAAGACCTATCATAGAAATATAACCCCCCAAAATGGAAGTAAATGACAAGGGGAATGGTACCTATCAAAATTTATGAGTCCAAAAAAATACTAAGAGGGAAACCAGTAACTTTAACACGTATGGTAAGTCTCATCCTGAAACAAGGAGGGGAAACACAGACGAATAATTTTAAAAATAAGGGAACATGCTCACACTTAGAGAGCATATTCAATTAAACAAGAATGAATCATATACAGCTTTTCACACACACACAAATTAAAATTCTAAGTGGACTGTGAGTTTTTCCAGGAAATAAGAACATTGGAACATTGATCGAATGGGACTAAAAGAAGAACTGAAGTTGAACTCTTCATGCGCCACTTCGGCTGGGGAGGGGGTCCTCTTCCCCACTTCACGGCTATCCTCAAGGCATGCAAATAAAGGTAGACTGAAATTAGAGGCGGAACGATGTTTAGTCTAATTAACTCTAGGGGGAAAACTATGGGTGATTTGGGGAGGGGTTTATACATATTGACCCAGGAAAATAATTTTAATCAGATAGGAAAGGATTGGCTTGGATCTGTCAATCATGGCTACTGGGCCTTATAGTTTGGGGCTCAGACATCTCTGATCAGGTGGGCTTTGGAAATAAACATGGGTATGATGTTTTACCCACTATACGCATCAAAAGTGCTACTTTGAGAAAACAGAAAACAAGTAGGAAACAACAGAATTTCCTTCTTCAGGTATCCTCTTTAAGAAGATTTGGGTTCAGAGAAATCTAGGGTATGTGTGATACAGATTGCTCTCTGTGCATTACCATCACTGTAGCCCTCGAGAGGGACATTGATTATTGAAATCCCTTACGAGATGTAGTATGGCTACTGGTTAAATGTTTGTTAGCTAGAGGCAGTTCTCATGGCATCCACTGGACTTTTCACATCAAAATAGCCCTTCTTGCATTGGTCAGGAAACAACATGGGAATTCTATCAGGAGCTGACTATGTCTGTTCCAATTTCGCATTCTGAATCAGAGGAGATACCACATCATGGTTTTAATGACACACTGGGTTTATTGAACCAAAACTCCATTGATTTCCTGACCTCTGTCAGTCCTTATTTTGACTATTGGACCACAGTAAGTCCCCAGGAATTAGTGTCAGTTCAGAACCAGTGACCAGTAATCTGAAAATGTTGATTATTCCACCTCTCTAATGTGCAGCTACCCCAGTGACCTTGGGAGTGTCACAAAAGAAACTTTACAGTACAAATTTTTGGCATTGTAGTGGGATATCTTCAAGCAGAACTTGGCTCCCTTTCATTTAAAGGGCTCTAGGTCTGTAAACTGCTGAAGTCTATGGGACTCGTGGAAGGACTGTGACTTTCTAGTGTGGTGATACAAGTCTGTTCACCAGATCTAGACCTTTTCTATATATATATAAATTAAGTAAGATTTTAGTAGATTGTCCGTCTATTTCAGTTCTAGAGACATTAGATCAATTGGTCAAAGCTAAAGATCTATGCAGGTCAAAATATGGCCTTAATTCTGGTGCTCCTTATGATAACCATGTTCATCTTTTTTGGCAGTTAAATGTTGCCACTAAATTCTTGTCATTCTGGAATCTCACCATCCCACCTGAATTCAGGGAGAGTATTTTGATAATAGCAGATCCCTTTGTCATTTCTGGTATACAGAGAATAAACGGCCACCACAGAGCTTTTCAAGGGCACTGGGGTTTCCCTCACAAATATATTTCTCATTGTTGTAAGGAGCAGAAAAAGTTTCTTCTGGACACTTCCAGGGCATAGACTTCATGAATGGGCGAATAGGCCTTCCATGATAAACACAGTGCCTGACATTGTAATCTCCTTAAGCCTTTGGACAACTTCATTACAGCAGAGCTTCTCAGCTTTGACACTATTGAATTTTAGATTCATAAGATTTAAGATTCCTAAATTCTTTATTCCCATAGAAGCTGTATCTGTGAAAAACAACTTCAGGAAAGAATAAAGTACTGAAGTAAATTCCTAAATAAGTGAATAAATTCCTAAAAATAAAATGGTAGTCTGAACTATAGGTCCAAAATGATGGCCTAATAGACTGAATTAAAAAACACTATTTTAACTGTGTGCAAATAAAATAACATTATTCAATTAATCTTTCACTATTTTTTACTACTTAATGTGCATATAATGCTTCAAAGGAGTTATTGGACAAAGTTAGAATAGTAGAATTCTACAGATAGCTCTAGTATAGCTCTCAAAATTTTTATAGATTTACATTTGTTTATAATTGTGATCAAATATTTTCTATAAGTGAATAACATTAAATATTGTTCATATTTATAAATAAAGAACATACACATTTGAAAGAAAATATAAAATTGTCTCTGTCACATATAAGCTTATACGGCAATCAAAAAATTAACTACCAGCAATTTTTAGAACTAATAAGCATTTAGCAAGGTGTCAAGATACAAGATGAATATATAAAATCAAGTGTATTTCTATATATAAGAAGGAAACAGTTGAAAAATGAAAAAAATTCTAAAAGCAAAAATTATAAAGCTTTTAGGGGGAAAGAGGAATTTTTTTTTCCAATTTGGTAAAGATTTCTTAAAAAGGACACAGAAAAATTAAAAACAAAACAAAACAAAACATAAAACAACAACAACAAAAAACTTCCTTTAAGTTATATATCTGATTGGTAAAGACACCAATGAATAGGCTAAAGACTGAAAGAAAATGTTTGCAAAACATATCTGACAAAGCACCTGTATCCACTATATATATATATATGTATATATGTGTATATATGTATATATACATATACATATATATTAAGAAATTCTTTAGTTCAATGATGGTGTAATAGAAAAACACAAATAAAAATGGGCAAATGTTTGAACAGATATTTCCCAAAGGAAGATAAAAATGGCCAAAAAGCAAGAGAAAAATTGCATACCATTGGTTAAGAAAATGCAAAATAAGATCACAATGAAATACCGCTATATACCTCCCAAAATGGCTAAAAGTAAAAAGACTAACCACACTAAATGTTGGTAAAAATGTGGAGAAACCAGTATCTTATGCATTACAAATAAAATGACATAATAACTTCAGAAAAAGATTTGGTACTTTCATAATAAGTTAAATATACACCTACTTTTGACTTAATAATTCCATTTTTAATTATCTATCCAAGAAAAATAAAAACATATGTCCCCGTTAAGACTTGCTCAAGAATGTTCATAGCAGTTTTATACACAGCTGAAAACTAGAAACAACCCAAATAGCCATTAATAAAGGAAGGAATTAAATACATTAAATACATTTTGAGTATGGACTACTACTTAGCAATGACAAAGAATGAACTAGCAATACACACATCAACATAAATGCATCTCACAGAAAAAAATGCTAGAGAAAAAAGCCACAAACAAAAGAATACTTAATGTATAATTACACTTATGTGAAGTCCTGGAATATACAATAGCAATCTAATTTGAAAAAAATTCATAGAGTTGCCTCTGATGGCTAGATTGACTGGGAAGGGACATGGGAAATTTCTGGGAAGACAGAAATATGATAGATCTATGTTCTTTATGGGGGCATCTATTTTTCAAAATTGTACATATAAGATTTATGTATTTCAATGGGTGTAAATGCTAGCCACCCCCCCAAATCACTGTAATCATCATCATCATCACCACTGTTGCCATGTTAGGGAGTGGGAAGTAGGAGGGGTCATAGATGACCAAGAATTGTAAACAGAGATAATTTTTGTATTTGGGGGAAGGATACACAGGAATTTGTTATGCTAATTTACTCTATACCCATTTAAATTCTCTATAATAGAATATAAAATACAAAGCCAAACAATATAAATTCCATAAGAGAGGTAGAAAGAAACTTGGAAGCAATCTCAATGGCAAAAGAAATATGCTTGAAAAATACCAGTGCAAAACATTAACCTGAAAAATAATTTTGATTGTCTTGTTTTTTCCTTATGTTATTAATAAAGTCAAAGAGTAATTCTTTCATAAATTAATTTATCCCAGAGGCATATGTTGTTTCTTGGTATAGGTATTTCTTGCAAAATAAGATTTCTTTCCTAACTACCAAGTAAAAAAAAATACCATTCATTGTCTAAAATACAAAGGAAGCTCAGGCTATCCCAGAAGCAAATATTCATGTTTCGCAAAATATTAGTGTTTACATGAAAGATAGATTACTAATAATTCTCTTGTAAAATTGTAATAAAGTTGAGCAAATAGGCCCAACTGTATTTTGAAAAGAAACTTAACGATGAATAGATCTTACGCTTACTAATTTTCTACAGATTCATATTAAATAAAATGTTGTTTTTTTAATTTATAAGGCAACTGGCTTTTACCTACTATTTAAATTTGGTTATGAATAGTAAGTCAATACTTTATTCAAAAAGATTGACCAAGTTTTACACATTATTTTGCAGCCCTCACACAAACTAAAATCAAACTATGAAAGACAGAAGTCTGGGGATCCAAATTTATATAAAGATTATGACATAATGAAACATCTTGGAAATACTCTTTTTTTAAAATTTTATTTTATTTATTTATTTGAAAGAGAGAATGAGAGAGAGCACCAGAGGGGGGAGGGTCAGAGGGAGAAGCAGACTCCCCACTGAGTAGGGAGCCCAATATGGGACTCGACCCTAGGACTCCAGGATCATGACCTGAGCTGAAGGCAGTTGCTTAACCAACTGAGCCACCCAGATGCCCCGAAAATACTCTTTAAGATAAGTGCCTTGAACAATATCATGACACCTACGTGGTATTATTTGCTAAAGTAAGATGCAGAACTATGTACATTTTATGATACCAGACAGGGAAATAATTACTTCATTATAAAAATCAATAAAATACAATTAAAGTTAAATTACATTTGTCTTTTTGAAAATTCATCTTCAAATAACAAAATCATGGTATATTCTCTAAGTGTTGAAATAGATTTTTATGTGTGTTTTAGACATTGTACTTATATATATCTTTTTATAATTTTATTTTATTTTATTTTATTTTTTTAAAGATTTTATTTATTTATTTGACACAGAGAGAGAGATCAGATCACAAGTAGGCAGAGAGGCAGACAGAGAGAGAGGAGGAAGCAGGCTCCCTGCTGAGCAGAGAGCCTGATGCGGGCCTCGATCCCAGGACCCTGAGATCATGACCTGAGCCGAAAGCAGAGGCTTTAACCCACTGAGCCACCCAGGCGCCCTTTTTATAATTTTAAAATATTGAATTATAACATAAATATCAGTGTCATTGGCAAGTTGGAAAATAACTGAAATGCTTTAATGACAATTGCTAGAATGGGTGTCTGGTTTTGCTGGTAAACTCAGTATGTGAAATATACATTGGGATTTTCTTCTTATCAACTTTTCCTTTTTTTTCCTTGGGCTCTATCCCTATTTCTTATTTTACTATCCTTCATTATATTTATTGTACTTAATTTAAATCATGGACTAATCTTATAGAGAAAAATACTCTACTTTTGGCCCTACTTTCAAGTAAATGCTTTTCATTCAGGTCAATTTAATTCAATTTAATAAATACATACCATGAGGGAGACATTTCACTGTGTTTGGAAAACAGTGGTGAACATTTTAGACCCACGCCTTACTTTAACAGCTCGTAGTCTTGCAAGGAAGGCAGATTTTTAAATGGTAAATATGTATTGCAGAAAGTACAATAAAAGGATGTTGCAAAAGAAATGGACTAATCAAATGGATTAGGGATGATCACCCGAAAAAAAAAGTTTTTCAAACTTATTTGGAACTCACTGGAGGAGGAGGAGGATGACCAGTTTAGATGAGTCTGTTTAATTTAAGGTGCCTCTGTGACATTTACGTGGAGATGTTAGCAGACAATTACACATGCATTTTGAGATCAAAACAGATCTTAACTAAAGATATTAACGTATACTGATCAAGAGAATAAAATTCGGTTAAAAGGGAGATGTTAAGATGATGATGCCTGTTCAGTTCTTAACTCCAGTCTCTCTTATATTCATTACTTATTTTCTTATATTGTCTCAAAAGTGCTTGAATATATTCGTATTTCTCCTGATTAGCACTAGCCACTGTATATTAGAAAGACAATCAAAGGGTGCCTGGGTGGCTCAGTTGGTTAAGTGTCTGCCTTTGGTTCAGGTCATGGTCTCAGTGTCCTGGGATTAAGTCCCACATCAGGCTCCCTGCTTAACAGGGAGAAATAAGTAAAATCTTGAAAAAAAAAAAACCAACCAAAATGGTTAAATGTAAGAGTTAAAATTGGTTGATTTAAATTTCCTAGAAAATTAATGTTATTTAATATTTCATTTACTTGAAAAAATAGACTAAAATGGTATTCTACTTAGAAGGATGAAGTGATAAGACATACATTCATGAAACAACTGGATGACAGATTTAGCACTCAAAATCTAATGATTTGTTAAATGTCTTTTTCTATGTTCAAGTATCTTAGAAAATTCTTTTTGTAGTTTCTCTATATCACAAAAGGTAGTCATTTTGTATTTAATAGAGAGGGAAAAAAATCACATTGTTAAAAGACTCAATGCCGTTATTATCTATTTTAAAATTTCAGCCAAACCAGCTGAAAGACATTAAAAATAAATTACCAGCATGCAATTACAATAGGTAGATATTGGGTTGTCACCAAAAAATAATGGGTGAATGGCAGATGAACTGCATGGCTGATGAGGTGCTATTCGTAAACCAGAACATGGTTCCTGATATAAACTGTATAATTACAACAACAGAAATACACACATTGAGAGATAGGCTTGTCTGATATTCATCACCTGAGGATGGAAACTATTTGGTTTATCATGCCTTTACTAAAGAATTAAACTGTTACAGCAATGCAATATATTGGCATGCTTCCGGCTGTGGAAGCAGCCAGGGGATTGTGTGCAGAAGGTGTTTGCTGAGGCTTGAGGCTGGATCAGCCCAATTTCTCTGCCATCTCCACCCGCTATGACTTCCCCTTCCTGGCCCTGTGCATCACATTCCTTTCTTAGACATCATTTCTGTGCCTCTGTAGGATTAAACCTGGAAGTTTTTCAGCCTTGTTTTTAAAACTCAAATTGTGATGAAATATTTTTCTAAAATTTCTCATTCTCAATTCTCATTAGAAATAATACAGTCTTGTAAAACACTTCTTGTCTCCTTTCTCAAAGCTGGATTCTTGGGAGAAATTCTTATTCAGACCAGAATAATTTTTTTTAAATAATTCAGAGAGAGAGAGAGAGAGAGAGAGAGAGAGAGTGAGCACGAGCACAGAGTGGGAGAGTAGGTGCACATGTGCAGGGAGGAGGGGCAGGAGTAGGAGCTGAAGGAGAGGGAGATAGAATCTCAAGCAGACTCTGTGCTGAGGGTGGAGCCTGATCCCAAGACCCTGAGATCAGACCTGAGCTGAAATCAAGAGTCTAGTGCCCAATCTACTGCACCACACAAGCACCCCCAGAATATTTTTAAAAAGACTTTATTTATTTACTTGAGAGAGAGTGAGTGAGAATGAGTGGGGGGAGAGGGGGAAGAGGGAGAGGATAAAGAGGAAAAGGGACAAGTAGACTCCCCAGTGAGTGGGGAGCCCAACACGGGGCCAATCCCAGGCCCCTAAGATCATGACCTGAGCCGAGGGCAGACACTTAATCAACTGAGCCACCCGGGTCCCCCATCCTAGTAGTCCTCCTGCTTTAAGTTTGCAATCAAAAATAAAGTGAATCCCATGAAATATTTTTCAGTCCCCTTATCTGAGAATATTGACCCAACAGGAATGGTGATGCTATGCAATTCCTTTCCTCTACCTTCTCTCTGTGCCTTCTTCCCACTGAAATTGAGCTAATTTCAAAGGCAAACTTGGCAATGCCTATGCTCCCATTAGTAGATTATAGTACAGAAGGATACAAAAATGTATAGGAAAGAATTCTGAGCATCCCAGCTTTTTTATGTATGTAGTCTTTTGAAAGGTAGGGCACTGGCAGGTATTGGTCAATTCAGGCTTTTGACTTACAATTTCCAGCTCTCTACTAAGTTGAGATTCCAACCTAATAGAACAGGACAACTGACCTAGAAAACATGTCTTGTATTTTGTTCAAAGGTCTTTATGTTTCCTGAATTATCAAAATTTGTTTTAAATATAACAACTTAGGGGCGCCTGGGTGGCTCAGTGGGTTAATGCCTCTGCTTTCGGCTCAGGTCATGATCTCAGGGTCCTGGGATCGAGGCCCACATCGGGCTCCCTGCTCCGCGAGGAGCCTGCTTCCCCCTCTCTCTGCCTGCTCTCTCTGCCTCCTTGTGATCTCTCTCCCTCTGTGAAATAAATAAATAAAATCTTTAAAAAAAAAAATAAATAAATAAATATAACAACTTAGAATAAGTTCACTGCAATTCTTATACACACAAAATGTCAAAGTTGGGTAAGGCCAACATATTTGAGTTGAATGTATCTGACATCTTCTCTGTTGTGTATTAAAATGATGAATAGTGTAGTATAGCCCTTTTGCACAAATATTTCATTTTGATCACCCTGAAAATGACCTCAAAATCATGTAGGATTATTGTTAAAAATGCACGTTTCTTCTTGCCTCTTCCATCTTCCTGACCCCCAAGATCCCCAGGACCTGGGGATCATGACCTGAACGGAAGGCAGACGGTTAACAACTGAGCCACCCAGGCACCCCAAAAGTTGTTATTTAGATTGAAACCCTAACTAGACAAATTTTACAAAGCAGTTAAAAATACATTATTTCCGTTCAACTAAAAATGCCATATCTCACCAATGAGTGAGTATTTTTTTTAAAGATTTTATTTATTTATTTGAGAGAGAGAGAGCAAGAGTGCAAATGAAGGGAAGTGCAGAGGGGAAGATGAAGAGAGAGAATCTCAAGCAGACTCTGCTGAGCATGGAGCCCATGAAAGGCTTGATCTCATGACCCTGAGATCATGACCTGAGCTGAAATCGAGTCGGACGCTTAACTAACTGAGCCACCTAGGACACCCCAATGAGTGTGCATTTTTATTCTTCATATACCAGGCTACCAATATATTCTATTTTATTTTAATGACAAAGCAACTTGATCCCAACTACTGAACTGCCAAGTTTGCCTCTGCCATTTTCATTTTCTCTGCAGTTTAGGGATTTTGAATAATAATCAGAACAAAGTTTCTCTGAGGGCCCAGATGTGTTATTCAGGTTTTTTTTTCTTAGTTCTAGAAATAGAGTTTCTCTATCACAGCAAAACATATCTTAGATATTTCTTGATTTTAAGTATTTTCCTTTAGAGGAAAAATAAAAACTAAAACAAAGTAAAACATACCTTTTTCTATGTTGTCTTATACTTAATATCTGAAGTTCTTTGTGAAAACAAGAAATTTTCACTGTAAAACTATTTTTTGATTTTAGTATTTATGTATCTGGATATGCACATATACATATAGAAGTTGTAAAAGTCCAAATAAACTACATATCTATATCTATCCACACTACAACTTTAATGAAAGAATTTGAAAGTAGAATATTTCTTTGAATAGAAAAGTTTGGCAAATTCTGTGACCTTCAAATCCTGTTTTTTTTTTTTTTTTTTTCCTGAGTTCCTTTTTAAACTTCTCTCTCAAATAGCCATTTTCTGTGGGGATTGATTTAGAATTAGTTCAGGATTACCCACCTACTGCCAGCCATTCACTTGTCCCATGAATACCAAGAAAAGTAAATTCCTATATATACATACTACCTAATACATACTAATATCTGATATTAATATACAATTAGTGTTTTCCTAAGGAAAGCAAACCAAAGGAAACGTTTAAAAAATGTTGCTTGCCACTATAGTTTATGTTTTTCAGAAATGTTTTTGAGGATGAAGACTTTATATCAGGTCACACATTTCGGTAAGTATTATGCCATTTGGTATCAGTCTAAAATTGATATCTCATTCTTTATATGGACCACATTATTATGACATCTACTACAAGGAGAGTTAATATATTTTGTGTTAAATCTTGCATTGTTGATCACTGTGGCAATAACTTTACAATATAAATTCAGAAATTTGATCTCTTTAGAACATTTTAGCTCCTATAAACCACCTTTTTTTAGACCTCAGCAAATGAATATGTATTCATTATATGTATTCAAAATACATGTATATTTATGTCTTATATATTTTATAACATATAAAAAATACATATAATTGGATAAATATGTACCATTACTTTTAACCCAAAAGGTAAATTTTTCTTTCATTTTTAAATATATCAACTCTTAATTATTCTTTTGAATTTATGCAAAATTATATAGAGAAAATTCAGTCATAATATTAAACACAGCCTACTGGTTTTAGAATACATGAACACATCTCATGATTCTAGTTGCATTATTTTTTACATGACTGCATAAGAAAGATGAAGTACCTTAATCTCTTTAAAGTGATAAAATATTAAATTTCAAGTTTTTAAGGAACTTACCGAATTTAGGTTCCTCTGGTTTCTTGTTTAAACTTGAAGTCACAGAATGAAATATTTTTCATAAAAAATGTTTTCAGTGTACTTGGTATGCTTTTGAAATACTCTCCGGTCTGCAGACTGCTAGTTATTACTCAGCAAGTGTTTAAATTTGTCTTTAACAGGTAGCAGGAACTTGACAAGGGCTCTGAGGCAAAGGGGAAAAAAAGGTAGTTTAAAGTGAAATCTCCTTACAGCTTGCAGCCCATTGAGACATGCAGAGCGTGACATTCCTCAAGGAGTTCATGGCTGCCTTATGCCTTAATAATGTTTATATTTCATTAAAGACTAAAAGTAGGGACACCTGGGTGGCTAGGTGGGTTCAGTGTCTGCCTTTGGCTCAGGTCATGATTACAGGGTCCTGGGATCGAGTCCTGAGTCTGTCTCATCAGGCTCCTAGCTCAGCAGGGAGCCTGTTTCTCCCTCCCCTCTGCCAGCTTCTCCCCCTGCTTGTGCTTGCTCTCTCTCTGACAAATAAAGTCTTTAGAAATAAAAAAAAAAAAACTAAAAGTAAGCTTATCTTGACAAGAGTCAAATCTTTAACGTCCTGTGTAGAAAAATTCTTTAGAAACTTACGTTATCTCTACTTCTCCTCCCTCCACTAAATTTAAAATACATGATCAGTCACCCCTCACATTTGCAGGTGCAATGTGCACTTTTTCTGCCCACGGGTCCTGTCCCCGTGCTATAATAAAAGCACCTTTTTGCATCAAAAATGCCTCAAAAATTCTTCCTTAGCCTTCACGTATGAATCCAACTTCAAATCACATCAATTTTATCACCATCATGATTCCTATGGTTAAATAATTTCAATGCCTTTTTTTTTCTTTTTGGTCATGCAAGTGTTCTGCTGGGTGTGCCCAGAGAGGTATAGAATGGAGATTATTTTGTCTTTTTTTAGCCTGACAAAGTATAACATTTATAAAATTCTATTTTACGAAGGGTGTGATTTTCTTTTTATTAGTTTCTAAGATTTCTCAAACTTTTTATTGACTTCCAAAATTTCCAAAATTTTCTTTTTCTTAGCTTCCAAAATTCCCCAAATAAGTTATGGATACTATTGTGGTTAAAAGAGAAAGATAGGGAGAGAGAAAAGGGTAAAAGAGAAAGGGACAGTTATGATCCTATCGCTTTCTTTTATAACTTAATATGTCTTGGTGGTTTTTTTTTCTTTTCAATATGTATGGATTTACCCCATGTGTCTCAAAATTCTGTAGCAAGACTGTATCATGTTTGAACCACTGACCTATTAATGGACAAAGAATGACCTGATTTTCTCCACAATGTCGAAATAATATTGCAAGAAATATTCTCCTCTTGAATAAAAGCACATTTCTTAGTCTTCCATTCAAGTTTTTTTCATGCTTGCCACCATAACATTACTGGCTTAATTTTCCCTGTTTACTTATAAACACCAAATGTTCTAGCTAAACTAATTTAATCACTATCAACTGTGCACATTCTATTATCTCAGTTCACTACTTGCACCAAATACTCAGTGATCCAGAATTGCTTCCCTATATGCCTCTCTACATTTACTACATCTTGTGCATTTGTCAGATTCTATCTCATTTCTTTTGGCCAGCAGTGATTGATTGCTTCGGCTTCTATAACACATAGTTCTTTGCACCATGCATGGCTCAGTTATATAGGCTATCTTGTATTAATTTATGTGCATAAATGTATTATTTTGCCTGCTAGCTATACACCCTTTAAAGATATCTGATTATACCTTGAATTTCTAGCATAGCTCCGTAGTTTCCTACTCATGGATGACACTCTAAATTATGAAAACTTGAGAGAGTATCAATTCCTAGATATCCTTCTTAGAAGTAATATTAAAGATTTATCTCAACATTTTAACAATAGGCCATACAGGTGTTAGAGGAGGTCATCCAGAGGACATGACCCCAGTTGACCTCGGAGCTGCATCAGGGCAATGTACCTCTCCACTTATCATTTCCGCAGCGGGGGGCCACTTCAAGGAGGCTGCAACCTTGAAAGAGTAATTTATTGCAATCACCTGGACTATATACAGGAGGAAACCGCTTTGAGGTCCCTATATAAAGTCAAGATTCTAGTGGGCCGGTGGAGAGGTTTGCCGGCCTGGCAGTTCGCTGAGACAAGCTATGTGTGTAAGTTCCCTTGCTTCTTAGAACTACCGCTTTCTTCATCTTCTTACCCTCCCGGTACGATGGCCAGTGTCCAATTCCACCCGCGGAGCTCCAGAAGCTGTGAGCCGAGGATAGGTGAGTGACGTTTGATCGTCAGCCCCATTTTTGCATGTAAACATTCACCATCAGTAAGAACAGACGGAGCGGATGTCCTAGAGTGAGGGAGATTTGAATTGTTTCCTGAAAGATGAACAGGCGTTTATCCTTGAAAAAGAGAATGAAGAGCTTGATCGGGTTGTGTGTTCCAAGTTTGAAGCCCACGAGTGAAGTAGCCGGGGCTTCTTGGGTAATAGTGCAAGCCCCTGTTTAGCTGGAGGTGGTGGGCGGCAGGGAGAGTTGGAGGTTTTGAAAGAGATGGTGAATTTGTGTCATAAAGCATAACTTGCACTTTAGCCTACGAGTGTGGAACCCCAGGAGCCTTCTAAGTCAGAGAAATGGAATGAGTGGAATTGTATTTTGGAAAGAGGTCAGGAATTAGTTGTGTGCAGGAAGTACGGGGTCCTTAGGTGTGCTAGGAATCTCAGGTTGTCCTTTGCAATTAATCGAGTAAGAGGTGACGGATATCTGAACCAAGCAGCGGGGGAAATAGGACAGCTGGAGAGAATGTAATGGGTTCAAGAGACATTTAGAGGGGAAAACGCGTAGGATTGTATAAATGACTGGATGCAGAGCAGGGGAAAGAAGGCAAATGAAATGGCAGATTTGCAATTTTTAAGGATGGCGTCATTAAAGGAGATAAGGAATATGAAAGGAACAGATTTGAAACCCAGTCGCATTTAGTTGGCTTTGACGAAGGAAAGAAGGAAAATCGATAGGATCTAGCTATAAAGTGACCTGAACAGAAAAAAAAAAAAAATTAATATACTTGGAGGTATGTGTTCCTATACAGTTTTGTTTTTTTTCCCCCACAGTTCGGGAATGTGTTTTAATTTCAGTTGTTTATGGGGAAAAAAGAACCTTCAGTTTATATACTTCCATATAATAAGTGTTCAGGTTGTAATTGCTATGCTGAAAGTCTATTTTTATTATCTTCTTTATTTTTGAATTTTCACTTTTGTTTTAAGCTTATTTAAAATCTAGTTAGTGTATGGTGTAATATTGGTTTCAGGAGTGAAGGTCTATTTTTATTTTCTGTGTGGTCTCTATTTGATAAAAGCTGTTTCTGCCCATTTCCTAGAGTTAAAAAAAAAACTTGCTAATGAGTATGTGTCAAATGATATTGATGCGACATATTTTCATTCAAGAGATAACTCCTTTTAAGGTGAATAAAGGGTTACCAGATCTGGGTGGCAAATTAAAGAGAAATTCTTGAGTAAAACTTAGTGTAGTGGGCTGAATGTGGACCTCCTAAAAATATATCCATATCCTAACCCCTGAAGCCTATGAATAGGAAAAACTATTTGCCCTTGCAATTAAGGATTTTGAGATGAGGATGTGAGAAGATCCTGTGTTATGCCTTTGGGCCCTAATTCCAACGACGGGTCCTCAGAGGAACAAAAGAGGAGGCAATGTAATCGTAAATCCATGAATATGGACTGCTAACTAGAAGCTGAAAGAGGCAAGAAACAGCTTCTCCCCTATATCCTCCAGCGTGAGGGTGGCCGTGCCCACTCCTTAATTTGGGACTTTTTGGCCTCCACAGTTGCAAGAATCAATTTCTGTTGTTGTAAGTGACCAAGTTCATAATAATTTGTTACCTAGTTATAGGAATTAATACATTAACCTTTCTGGGTGAAGGTCTGAATATCTAAAGTCAAGATGACAGAATAATTATCCTGTGACTGGTAGAAAAACCAGAGTTATTTCAGCAAATCAGAATTCATTGCATGTTATCTAAAGAATTACTTTGACAAATGTGTAATTACCTTATGATTTCACTTTGCTTAAACAGGCTCTGAATGAACTCTTTGTGGTTATACTTTTGTGCCCTAAGAACGTGATTCCGCTAAAGCTAAGGGGTCATGAGGGATTTTCAAGAGCAGGAGTTGTGTAGAACAAAAGATTGTGCCGAAATATTCATGAAAGGTTGGAATAAAACACATGAATAATCAGAATACTAAAATAGGTTTAAAATGCAAAACAAATATACATCCTACATTTTATAAGTGGTTTCTTTTTTTCTTTTTTTTTGGTGAAATCTTCATTGCCAGTACAATAACCTAGAGAATAGAGCTTAATGAGTTATGCATGTTACCCTTGGACCTGATCTCTTCACTTGCAAGTTCAGTTCATTCTTTTTTTTTTTTTTTTGGTGGTTGCTGCTCAGAGAGTACATCCGTAATACTTCTGAAACCTTTAACATCTTGCATGAGTTTCCTAGGGCTACTGTAACCAGTTACCACAAACAGAATGGCCTAAAACAACAGAAATGTTTCTTTCACAGTTCTGGAGGGACAAGTCCGAAATATTGGTGTTGGCAGGGTTTGTTTTTTCCCTGAAATTCTGATGAGAGATCCTTGCCTTTCCTTGACTTATAGATGGATCACTCCAGTCTCTGCTTCCATTGTCACGTAGCCTTCTCTCTGTTGTCTTTATGTGTAAATTCGCCTTTTTCCCAGTTTTACCAAAACACCAGTCATTAGATTAGGGTTTACCTTAATCCAGTATAATCTCATTTTAATTTGAATACATCTGTAAAGTCCCTATTTACAAATGTATTAGGGATCCCCAGAGGAACAGAATCAATAGAATATGTGTATACATAGGGAAAAGATTTATTTTTAAAGAATTGGCTCATGAGATCATAGCTGGCAAATCTAAAACCCTCAGGGTAAACCAGCAGTCTGGAGACCCAGGGAAAAGACAATACTACAGTTCAAGTTAGAAGGTTGTCTTTGGCAAAATTTCCTCTTGCTCAGGGAGAGCTCAGTCTTTCTCCCCCAACACCCCCCAGTTCAAGTCTTCAGCTGACTGGGATTAGTTTTACCCTGTTGATGGAGTGCAATGGACTCAACATTCACCAGTTTAAATGATGATCTTATCCAAAAACCACGTCACAGAAACATTCAAAATGTTTGGCCACCTATCTGGGCCTGTGGCTCAGCCAAGTTGACACATAAAATTAACCACAACAAATAAGGTCCTATTTCTAGGTCCTGGGCATTAGGACCTGACCATTGGAGGGATGTAATTCAACCTGCAACATTTATGTACATGTATATGTTAGTATCAATTTCTTTTAATCTTGTTATATTCTTCTACCGTCAGAAATTGAGATAAAATCAACCTGTTTGTAACAGTCCTGGATTTACAAAAGATAAGGAATTTAAAGGTTCTGTTTATTTTGGGCTGATCGAGTTGTAGTTTCTTAGAAGATATTACTCACTTGCTTTGTCCACGTCCTTATTATAGCTTTATGTGGAGTTTGACCAATTCAGCCATTTTCTTCATACTGATGTCCACACTTCTATACAAAATCAGTTTGTGTTTTGTGTTTCCAATCCTTCATTTATTGAACAAATGATTATTTCTTACTGGGTGAAAAGGAAGGTATAGGAACTCTCATAGAACTTACATTCTCGAGTTAGATAATAAACAGGATGAATAAACTCTAATTTCTGATAGCCAGTAAGAACGAGGGAGAACAAAGTGTGGGTTGAAAGAGTGCATTGAAGTGGGAGTCCGTAGAGCAATATTAGACTGTGACATCTGGGGAAAGCTTTTCTGAAATGGAGACTGACATTTCAGTCAAATAAAATGAAAACATTTCTCTGAATGTTTGGAGACTGAGCCTTTGAATAGAGAGCCCTACAACTGTAGAAATCCTAATGGTGGGAGTGGGGACAGAAAGACCTCGGTAGGGCTGGGACATAGGGAAGAGGAGAGGGGTCTGATATGGAGCCCAATTCAGGCAAGAGTGAGAGTTGGGATTTCCCCCCCTATTTTTGTTAGGATTTTATTTGGAAGCTTAAAGCAGGAGGAAGCAGCATTATTTATGTTCTAAAAATACATGCTCTAAAAATCCTAGGCTTTTTGATGGAAATAAGATTGAGGGGGCAATGATAGATAAGGAAAGACCTGTGCAAATGTTTTGCATTAACTTGGCAACGTGCTGATTTTGAAATAAGGTGGTTACAATAGAAATGTTTGGTCACATTTAAGGTAACAAAAACTCAGGAGAAAGAATTTCATGGATCCAAGTAGGTGAAAGCAAGTCTCTTTCCCATGATAAACTTCATACACTTAATGACCTCTTAACTGTAAGTCTTTTGAAAATCCCAATACAGACTTGGTTTAACCTTATGAAAGGATAAAAGTGTGCCCAATGTTAGGGGTAGTTCTTTACATTTCATTGTATGATAATTACATGTCATTTGTCAATATTTAACTTATGGATTTGACTAAAAGTATACTTGGACCTGTTTTTCTTGATAGTAAAATTGTACTAAAATGTGTAATTTATCCTGAAGGGCAGACTTAGAGTAATGACTTTATTTCCCGAGTGTCCATTTGAATAAGAAGCCTCTAATCGTAGATGTAGTCCAATAGGTTGGATATAAACAACTTGAAAGTTAAAGGTGTTAGTTTAGAATATGTTGACCTTTTCCCAAATGTCTCTTCTGCTTGTTTCTTATCCAATTTTTTTTTAGAGGAATTGACAGAATTATGGGTCTTTCAGTAAAATCTAAAATTGGATGTGTAACATTTTTTTATGAATATTTTTTAATAAGTACTATCTCTTCCACCCCCAGTACTCTAGTAGAAGGTGGTAAATGCCATGGAAGACTTGACAGTAACAATGTCTATAAGAGATGATTAACTTGTATAGTTTAGTTAGAAACCATTAAGCATTCCTAACACATTGATAAAATTGGATTAATGTAAAAACCTGTTAGAACTTTAAAAAATCACCATGTATGTTCCAGTAATCCTTCCCACAGAAGAAATTACTCAAATTTAATAGCTTGAAACTTTTTTTTTTAAATGACTTTTATTTATTTGTCAAAGAGAGAGAGAAAGAGAGAGAGTGAGAACACAAGCAGGCAGAGTGGCAGAGGGAGAAGCAGGCTACCTGCTGAGGAAGGAGCCCGATGCAGGGCTCCATCCCAGGAACCTGGGATCATGACCTGAGCCGAAGGCAGCTGCTTAACCAACTGTGCCACCCAGGCGTCCCAAAACCTTATTCTGCTCACAGATCCAGTGGTCAGGCATTTGAACATAGCATGGCAGGAAAGAGTTGTTTGCTTCTCAATGTTTGGGGCTGGGGCGACTCAAAGTCTGAGGATAGATCTATGATAAAGCGTGATAAAAGATTTGTTCAATCACGTGCCTGGCAACTGTGCTGGATGACTAGAAGTACAGGCATTATTTGGTTAAGTTGAAAAATGCACTGCAGGAAAACTAGAAGTTGTGTCTTGAGCAAATCTTGCAAAGAACACACATACAGGGATGCTTACTACAGCAGTGTTTGTAATAGTCTGGAGCGCAGGACTTCCAAGGAGGGCAATAACTGCTATAAACGAAGCTTGGAAAGTCACACAGCATCACTCCTTAGCTCTTTCTCAGAGCCAACACGAATATTTCCAGGTTCAAGGGGAAGACAAGTAAACCCTAACAGCTGGTGGATTTTCAGTGTATTGTAGCGGGGCCTGTGGGAAGGGAGATCTGGGGAAAATGAAAGCTGGTACAACATGTATTTAGCTTAGTCTAGCCTGTAGGAAGCACTTAACCTTAATTACTGTTAGTATTACAAGGTATTAGTAGTTGTAAAATGTGTTTGAAAAGCTACAGTCTGACTTGAGTCTTTTTAATTACTTTACGTGAATTGTTCTAACAAAAGCTTTTGAAAAAAAAGACCTTATGTCTATATATGGATTTCAGTTCTGAAATCTTCTCAGTTGGTGAAAAAATTCAATCCACTTATTGAAGAGTAGCAATCAGGCTCAAATACAACTTTCTGTATTTTTCACACTTCTAAAATCATTGCTTTTAAATTTTAAAAATCCATAAACTGTATAATTCTGAGTGGCTTCACTTTTCTTTCCCCCAATTGACTTTTTTCCAGTTTTAAATTCCAGTTAACACAGGGTAATACTAGTTTTAGGTGTACAACATTGTCTTTAAACCCCTCCATTCAACAGCTGGTCCTCATCACAGATGCCCTCCTTAATCTTAATTTGTCTTTTTCTGACTGACTGATTTTGCTTAGCATAATAAAATGGCTTCAGTTTTTGAGGAGTTTCAGAAGCTATAGATGGAACAGTTTTGGCCTGGAAAAACTGGAAAACGTGTCATAATCAACTTCATATAAAATTTGTAGACATATGTAAATGAAGGGGGCTCTCAAAATAATACCGATTCTATTAATAATCAGGTCTTTCCACATGAAATCATTGAAAATGGCAGTCTTTTTAATAAATGTACGAACTGATTGAAATAGGTTAATTTAAAAATTTTACTACTAGATCACTTAAATCTTAAATATTCTGAATTGATGAATTTTGATCAGGTCAACTTTTAAATGTGGGCGGACTCCGGAAAGCAACTTGGTAATACTTGATTAAGTTGAAAAGGCACCTATCACCTGCCACAGGAATCCTGCTTCAGGATCTATCTTAATTCTGCAAAGAACACACGTGTAGTGATGCTTACTTCATCATTGCTTATAATAGAAGAAAAAATGAGAACCAAGTTTTCTCAGGAATTATATTTTTAAAAAATGATAGTATATTCATTTGACATCTTATTGGATGTCCAAAATACTGCTTATAGGCTATTTGCAGAAAAAGATTAGCAATAAAATATATAAACTTTGTATTTTCCACAATCTAACATTATAGAAGCGTACACGTAACACAAAACCTGTTTGCCCACAAATCTTCATCTTAGTGCTTGCAATAGGAGAAAAAAGGAATAGACTAGAGAAATTTGGGGTTACTGCTGTGTCTGTAATTAAAGAAACATTTAAAGTATGACAAAAAGTAATCTTCGGTCAGCACATCACTACTTGTTACATTATCATATTTGTCTATTGAAGTGAAAATGATTCCGGTTCAGGAGGAAAACTACACAGAAATAATTGACAACCTTAAAAACAATCTGACATCATTGCGATTATAACTGGAGAATTTTCGCCATATAATCAATCTTGATCCTTTGTTTTAAGGGTATTAAAGCTTAATATCCTAGATGGTGGTTCTAATATACTTATTACTTAAAGGTTAAATTTTGTATATTAGTATTGCTAGAGATCAAGATGCTAGTTCTGTATTAAATGTCCGTGTACTTAGAGCACACAGTTCTCTATATCCCTTTGGGATAGGATGCTCTTATTCCAAACCCCATTTTCTTTTAATAAGAAGTGTTGCTCCAGTAAAGTATTCTGTATATTTCTGACGACTTTTTGTCAGCTGGAAAGTAAAATGAATTTACTAGGTTTGAGTGGTTTATGTGTCTGATTTTTCTCAATGTTACAATTTTGTCAGTTTTTACTTATAAGGAAGAGATGTAAAATCTGTGGAGAAAATGCTTTTAACTTGTGTCTCTAATGTATGAGATCAAACCACCGAATTATGGATTCATGCAAGAAGAAAACTCTGATAAAACTGGTCTTTATCCTATGCATATTAAGTCAGGGATGACAGACATTTAGTCAGGAAAACCCTGAGGTCCGGTAAGTCAGAGCAATGGGAGGTTGGAGGCTGGTGACAATGAAATGTCACTCCATCGAGTCTAATTTTCAAATCACTTGGTTGTAAAAGTTTCTTGCTTGCTTAGGAGTAAAAAAGCAAATAAAAAAAAAAAATCCTACAGCCAGAAGTTTGTCCCAGGATCTACCTCTTGATTTCCTCATTCCTTTTGAGACTACTCTGGCTTAACTATAAACCCAACTGAGAGCTTCATGAGCTGCCTATAAAAACCAGCTATGTTTTGATGTTTTAAAGAATTGCATACTTCAGGAACAATTTTTCATTATGGACATTGATGACTTTTGATACAAACGGAAACTCATTACTGACCATGGAATACCATGGAATCAACATAAATTGTTTGCTAGCTTAAGTGTGGCTTACTAAAGGACTGAAAAAATAATTTTGCTAGCTACAGATGGCTTAAAGCTGTTTTTATTGTCTTGGGTGAGATGACCTATAGTTAGGACTTCCCTAATTAGATGGTAAAGTGGAATTTGAGCAGAAAGGATTTAAATGAGTCATTGAAGAATTTTTAGGACAGAATTACAAGTTAACTAAGGTCATAGAATGTGTGGAATTTTTTATTTAGACGAAATATCTAGAACTCATCAATTCAAGGATTTTCTGTTAAAACTTTTCTTTTTCCTGTTGAAACTTAACATACTTGCAATCAGGAAACCTTTATCTTAATGTAATAAAACATGAACCAAAATTTCATTGATCATGCCTTTTGTTTTATACACCCCTAGGATGTCATGTATCAATGGTCTAGTATAACAGATAAGAATATAGAAGTTTTTTTTCTTCTACATGAAGAGCCATATATGCACCCATAGGAGATTTATTCTTCCTTCCTTTAAATAGCATAATAGACAGTGTTACCAAGCATACAACTGATAAGATACTGCGGTTATTTCTAGCTTTAGTTTCAAAAGTGCCAAGAGCATACCAAATACCTAGCAAGTTAGATGAATATCTTTCACCTTAGATCCTATTTCAACATTTAATTAGAAAATGTTATCAAAAAAGGCAACTATCAGTGTTTTTTCTGATCCTTTCTAAAGTGAATATATGTCATGTATAAAAATGGGATAGTCAGGAGAAATGACAGGTGAACTCCTAGGTAGACAGGGAGAATTCTTACAATTTCTAAATTCAAAAGGAAAATCAGTTTTTATAAGGCCATGATGACCTAACTTCAGCAGAAATGGAGTCTTAAGACATATTTCCTACTTCAACTAAAAATAGTTATCAAGGGAAGGCTATTTGTCCATTGTCTTTTCAACAATTTCACGTTTCTTTATATTTTTTAATGCCAGCAGGGCTCATGTATCTTTTTTTTTTTTTTTAAACCCCCCAGCCTTTAAAAGGGTTTTTTGTTTGTTGTTTGCTGGTTGTTGGTTGTTGGTTTTTGTTTATTTTTAAATACGTGACAGGATATATTGTGATATTAAAGTTCAAAAATATGCATTCAGGATTTCATTGAGAATGGAATTTGAATCTTTTTTTATTGGTTATTTTTTTTCCACCACAGTAAAAATACTTTTAAGGATAATAGTATATTGTTATATACTTAAACCTGTCTTGGATTTTATCTTTCTCTATTGAAGTATAGTTTAACAATGTAAAAGTATTTTGGGCTGTACAACTTCTAGTAATCTGACCAGTCTACACTATGCTCCCTGCAAATGTAATTACCGTGTGGCCATACAACACTATGTAGTTATGGTACCATTGACTATATTCTCCATGCTGTACTTTTCGTCCCCGTGACTTGTTCAGTGACTGGAAGCTTGCACTTTCTGCTCCTTCACACATTTTGTCCATTTCTCCTCCCCTGCATAATGTATTTCTGTTAAGGAATCTTATTTTCAATAGGGACCAGGAGAGTGTCCAGTAATTAGTCTCTTGGCATTGAGGAGGAAAGTTCTGATAATCTTCTCTTCCATTCTGATTTATATTAACACCTAACAGAAACAAACCTATTAAGCAAACGTGAAAGACTAGCAAATGCCTGCCTAATGACCTTGTCTTTTCCTTTTGGAAGCCTCTCTGAACTTCCTCTGTTCTGTAGTTGCAAGGGGAGCTCCGTTGTTTTTCCAGATTCTAGTTAATCTCTTCTTTACACACACCAAGGAACTTGTGCAGTTCTGGGTTTGTATTAATAATTTATTTTAAAAGATTTATTGTAGAGAGCGAGCATGAGAAGGAGGGGCAGAAGGAGAGAGAATTTCAAGCAGACTCCACACCGAGCCCAGAGCCCGATGTAAGCCTGGGGTTCCATTTCAAGATCCTGAGACCACAACCTGCATGGAAACCAAGAGTTGGATGCTTAACTGACTGTGCCACTCAGGCACCCCTGTATTTATAAGTACATTCTTAGATGAGACTAAAATAGTAGTGGTTCAAGAATATTTTTTGCTTTGTGAGCTACTTCCAAGTTATTGGTTGCTTTGTTGAGTATAAATATTTATACCTTTCCCCATTCCAATGAACACACATAGATCCCAAGGTCTATAATATTACTAGGTAGATTCAATCATACAAAAGAATAATTAGTATAGAATCAAAAGGAAAAGTAATATATTTCTACCAAATATATTTTTGAGAAAACTGATGTATGCAGGCATGGTTATAGGCACTGGGAATAAAGTAACAAAACAGACCAAAAAAATTTACCATGTACCTATGAAGCTTACAATCAAGCTTACAATCAATGTTACATGTAGTATAGGTCACACACACTTAAGTGGACCCAGTCCAACCCTACCTCCCCCCAAAACATAAATACTGGATTAGGACTCTTTCTTCTTTGCTCTCAAGACATCTTGGATTCTACTCACTGTGTTTATCAAATTGGACTGAAATAGTTATCTTCTGTTCTAGACTTTGTAGGTAAGAATTCTTTATATTATTCCTTAATGTAGTACCTAGAACAGAGTAGAGGGTTCCATATTTTTTTAATAGAATAAGTGATTCCATTTGCTTTAACTGTTAATGGTTCTTTCTCCATTATATGACCTTCTAAAAAACAGCCAAAATTCTAATGCCTTCTCAAGAAATTTTCCCATCTCCAGTCATTGCTGCCACCTGAAACTGTCTATTGTTCACCGTTTTAACTTAAAGAGAATTCTTGTTATACAACTAATGGCTTTTTTCCTTTGTGACTTAAAGAACTTCAATCCTGATTTAGATCATTACAACTATCCTTTTAAAGAGCTATGAGTGATAGGGGCCCCTGGTGGCTCAGTCAGTTTGCATCTTCCTTCAGCTCAGGTCTGGCATCAAGCCCAGCATGGGGCTCCCTGCTCCTCGAGGAGCCTGCTTCTCCCTCTCCATCTGGCCACGGCTCGCCCTGCCTATAAACGTGCTCTCTCTCTCAAGTAAGTGCAATATTAAAAAAAACAAACTACTAGTGATAATGAATCTTTATGTAAACTAGATGTTCTTTGAATAATAAAACAATTCTACATCTACTTTATTTGTGATATTGAAAATACGAAATATTAAGGCAATAATTAAGATTATAAGCTAAGTGAAAAAATATAAAACATCAGTGAACATAGACTCCATGCTTAATGAAACAAGTGAAGTAAGACTGAGTTGTTTTTCATAATATTTACCTGTTACTGTAAAATAGGAAGATCAGTGCCTTAGTAAGTTTGTTTTTTTGTTTGGTTTTTTGCTAGGGCTTGCATTTTCATGTAACAAGAGCCTCAACTGCTTTTCTAATTTTACATTAAGCAGAAAAGATATAAAGAAATTTATAAAATACCACTTAAGGTAAAGAATGTTAAGTTTTACAAACAGGAACAGTCTTCCAGACAGTAAGTCTGAGGGAGAGAACTGATTTGAACTTTATTTTAAAGAGCCTCTGCTAACCTCTGATCCAACCACAAAAAGAATTCTGCATATGACTCAGGGATCAACAAATGGGAGTGTAAAACTAATTTTAGATATCATTGGCTGGACCAGCACTAAGACAGTATTTGAAGGATACTTTCTGTTAGTAATCCCTTTTTTCCCCTTAGGCTCTTATTTTTAGTCCTTTTCTATTGACCTCTACTTCTTCCCAAGGTTATTTATCTTGATGTCTTTATTGTTTTCTACTTTTTACCCTTATTGCCTCATTTTAGAAGCATTAGCAAACAAAAACACATTAGAAGCAGACTTCCTGAAGGGTGAGTAATCACACTGTGTGTGTGTGTGTGTGTGTGTGTGTTAGTCACCATACAGTACAGCATTAGTTTTTGATGTAGTGTTCCATGATTCATGATTCATTCCTTACATATGATACCTAGTGCTCCATGCTACACATGTCCTCCTTAATACCCACCACCAGGGTCACCCATCCTCCCACCCCCTCCCCTCTAAAACCCTCCGTTTGTTTCTTGGAATGCACTGTCTCTCATGGTTCCTCACCTCTTCCAATTTCCCCCCCCTTCACTTTTCCCTTCCTTCTCCCAATGTCCTCCATGTCATTCCATATATTCCTCAAGTAAGTGAAACCATATGATAATTGACGTTTTCTGCTTGACTTATTTCACTCAGCATAATCTCCTCCAGTCCCACCCACGGTGATGCAAAAGTTGGGTATTCATTCTTTCTGATGGCTGAGTAATATTCCATTGTATATACAGACCACATCTTTATCCATTCGTCTGTTGATGGGCATCTTGGCTCTTTCCACAGTTTGCCTATAGAGAGGAATGGGGAGGATCTATCCCAAAAAGAGGATTTACACTGACTGCAAATAAACAGGGGCTTTTCACGTAAAAGAAAAATTAGTGTGATCTAGAGTGGTCTCTAAGGATGGACTGGAACCAGAGTAAAGTGTGAAGGAAAACACAGGTAGACCATGCTGTATCTTCATCCTTGGTGAGGCTTTAGAGATATTGATCATTACTTAGAATTTTGGCTTTGAATATTTGAATCAGAAGTACTATGCTGAAGGGATTACTGTGTCCTCAACTTTGCCTCTTAAGAGTTGTTGACTGAATCTCTAAAAAGAGATCTTGGGTAAGTTATTTAATCTTTAAAAAGTCCCCTTGCCCCCATATATAAAATGGTGTAATAATAGTAGCTATATTAAAGGTTCGATTAGAGGAGTAAATGAAAACATTAATGTATATTTTATTGCACAGTGACTGGTATATAGTGACTATTAAGGTGCCTATTAAGTTAGTCTTAACAATTTTACCAAATCTGGAAACCAGAGGTCTACTTTGCAAACCTTTGTTCTCTGGATCTTGGTTTGCAAAGCTCAAGACCTCTCTTTCCATACAATCTAAATTGTCTAACTTCTGATTAAGTCTGAACCTAGAAATCTACATGTAAAAAATTTTATTTTTGGATCTTAAATTTTAAATCTTTAAGTCAAATACTAATTTAATATTAAAATTATTACATGTATAGAATCAAACAGCTAACCATCAACTTCCTTTAATTACATTAATAGAACACAGAAAATTGTGAAATAACCTATAGTTATGTGGAAATATAAAGTTTACCCATTAGAATGGTGAAATACAAAAAAGGGATTTTTAGATGCTACAAAAGCATAAAATATCTAAAGTTGTATATACACAAGGAAACCAAAATCAAAATAAATTATCTTAATAGTATTCCTCTTCAGGAAGTGTTTAAGAAGAATAGTCATAAATAGCAGTAATAGTGTAGGAAGACTTTCACTGAAACTTGAACTACTACTGAACACATGCTCTCGGGCAGATTTTTTTGCCTGTCGGATTGGTCTTTATCCACTGTAGGCAAATAAATTAAAGGAAGAAATACAATATCTCAAGGAAGTTGTATATTCGAGAAAAGCTCTTTTCACACAAGTAATTTGTTCTCTAATTTCATAATTTAGTATTAATAGCATATGGGAAACTCAAAGTATTGGGGGACAATTAAAGAAAATTTAAGGTGTAATCTGAACCATTTCTCTTAAATGTAGTATTGATCCTTTACTTAGACCTTATTTATAACTGCAAGATATGTACTTGTATAATTGTGGTTAGAACACTTAACATGAGAGCTACCATTTTATAGGTACAAATTTTTTT
>LNAC01000010.1:3460155-3523735 GCA_002007465.1 Ailurus styani | reverse complement strand
GTTTGTTTTTATTTCTTTTATTTGACAGAAAGTGAGAACAAGCAAGGGGAGCAGCAGGCAGAGGGAGAGAGAGAAGTAGGCTTCTTGCTGAGCAGGGAGCCCAATGTGGGGCTTGATCCCAGGACTCCGGGATCATGACCTGAGACGAGGCAGCTGCTTAACCAACTGAGCCACCCAGGTGCCCCTGGCTTAAATTGTATGTTTTAATTGAGTTGTGTGTGTTCTTCATAGATTTTGGATGTTAACCCCTTATCAGATATTACACCTCACACATATTGAGTATTATTCCATTGTGGTTTTGAGTTACATTTCCCTGATGATTAATGAAGTTCAGCATCTCTTCATATGTCTGTCAACATTTGTAAGTCTTCTTTGGAGAAAGGTCTCTTTAGTCCTTTCCCCACTTTTTAATTGGATTATTTCTATTTTTGCTATTGAGTTGTGGGAGTTCTTTCTGTGCTTTAGATACTAATCACTTATCAGACCTCTTGTTTGCAAATGTTTTTTCCTGTTCTGCAGGTTGTCTTCACTTTTTGAAGGGCTCCTTTTGATGTGCAGAAGCTTTTTAGTTTGATGTTGTCATACTTGCTAATCTTGCTTTCTAATGCTTGTATTTTTAGTATGCTATCAATTCATTGCCAAGCCCAGTGTCACGAAGTTTTTCTCAAGTTTTCCTCTAGAAATTTTACAGTTACATGTCTTAGATTTAAAACTCTAGTCCATTTTTTCATTTAATGTGTGTGTGTGTGTATGGTAGATGGTAAGGGCCTAATTTCATTCTTGTTGTGAAGTTAGTCTTTTCATCAATTACTGAAGACTGTTCTTTAGTCATGGCATATTCTTGGCACCTCAAATATCAGTTGGCCATATATGTATAGGTTTATTTCTGGGCTCTCTTCTGTCCTATGTATGTTCAGTCATATATATGGTCTATGTGTTTTTATACTACAACCATTCTGTTTTATAGCTTTGAAATATAGTTTGAAATCAAGTGTGATGTCTTCAGCTTTTTTGTTAAGATTACTTTTGCTATTTGGGAGTCTTTTGTTGTTCCATAGAAATCTTAACTTCTATTTCTATAAATAATGCCATTAGGATCTTAATAGGGATTGCATTGAATCTGTAGATTGCTTGAGTACTCAGTATGGACATTTTAACAATATTAAGTCTTACAATTGAACACAGTTCTTTCCAGGTTTTTCCATTTCTTTCAACAATGACTTGTAGTTCTCAATGCAACATTCTTTCACCTCAAGTAAATTCATTCTTAAATATTTTATCCTTTTTGATGTTATTGTAAATAGGATCGTTTTCTTTATTTGCTGAATAGTGTAAGTAGACCTGACTTAGAGTCAGAATGTTACAAATGAAAATAACATAATAAAATTGTCCTTAGCCCAAACTCTCTTAGCACTGTTGGAATTTCGAAAACTCAAACATTGAAGTTTTTAGATCCCTTAAAACTGTACAGGAATTGTTCATACTTTTTCCTGGATTTTTCAGAAATGTAAATCCTATTTTTAATAACTTAAAATTAAATATCAAATGTTAAACTACAATTTCTGTGACTAAATACCATTTTAACTATTATAGAATGTATTAATCAGCCCCTGCTGCTGTGACAATTCCAAAATATCAAGGGATTAAAACCAATACTTATTACTCATGGCACATGAAGACTATTCGCCAACTGCAGCTTTACTCCATGGATTTTTTCATTCATAAGCCCAGGCCGAACGCTCACTAATAGGCTTGCTGGTTTTAAGGCACAGAGTAAAAATTCAAGAGGGTGAGCCAAATTACTGCATTTAAACTAGTTGATTAGGAATATATCATATCCTTATGCTGATACTGGCCAGAGCAAGTTACATTATTAAGCCTGAAAATCAGACCGTTGGAAAGAAAGCATAAATATTTACCCTCTTATTTATACATTCTCTTCCCTTACGTGCACACACACATACACCACAGAAACAAAAGTCCATAGTCTTGCAGTCTACTCCAGATCTGGAGGTGGCTTCCCAAGTTCTCTAAGACCATTTCTGGGTCTACATTCCCAGTAAATGCACCTGACAAACAATGATGGATCAAGGCAGAACAGCTGCCATAAAACTTTCTATTCAGGGAAGGGAAGAATGATAATTGCATTGGAAAAATAAGGTAAGGATCTCTTACCCTGCTGCTGACACATGATCTTTGATTAGGCTAGATTCTTTTCCCTGAGAATAACTCCTTAGTTCATTGATAGCCTTAGTTTCTAGATTCACTCTGAAAAGGACTCTGCATATTCTTTCTTGGCTACAGCTGATAGTTTGGGAAATAGACTTTCTCTACGGGAATAAGCCTGCTTCTTGCTCCAGGAAACCAAGTGCCAAAGATAATTTTACAAGTCTAGCAATCAATTTCTCACCCAGGCGGATGGCAATGGAAATCTCTAAAAAAGACTCTTCAAAAAAGCCTCTTTGATCCCATCGAACTCTGTGTGCTGATAGCCATAATTTTTTTGAGAATTGTGTTACTCTGAAGACATAATTAAATATACTTTGAACTTCTCCAACTTCTGACTTTTGACTTCTGTGGGACCAAGCACGCTCTCTCTCTCTTCCCTGAGCTATTTTAGCCAACTGAAAGCTTTCACTGGAGCCATCTCAAAAAATCAGACTTTTTCCTGAGCTTGAGTTTTACCCAGGATGAGTCTTAATCAGGTTTATTAGCACAAAGCATTTTTTTTTTATTTTCTCTGATGATAGATATAAAACAGTCCCATTTTGAAACTTGTCTCAATATCTGGGCTTATTTTCTCTAATGCTTATTTTCCAATAGTCATTATTTTGAGTCTATCAATTACGGAAATGACTAATTTATGTTAGGAATATACTGTTTCAAACCTGTGTGCCCAAAGTCAAAATTTCATTAAGTGAATTTTCTGCTTTCCAGATTATCATCAGAAAGAGTTAACCATGATTATGCAGTACAGTTTTTTTTCCCCCAAAATCCTCCAAATACACCCTGCAGCCCAGCACTAGTCTTTAATAGTGAAATTCCAGTGTTTGTTTCCAATTCTAATGGTTTTTGCTCTGCAAACAACTCCAAAATCTCCGTGGCTTATAAGAATTGAGTATTGCTTGCTCTCCTGTAAAGATTCCAGTCAGCTCCACTCACTGGTCTCCTTCAAAAACCCAGGCTGAGGCAACAGCTTCTCTTCACTTAAGACACTAGTTTTGTTATCCTTTCAGTACTACGTTCTTTAACATTTTTGGAACGCTGCTTGCTTAGCAAAACAACAAAACCACAAGCAAACAAAAACTTCAGAAGCAAATGGCAGATCTTTCACAGTCTGGGGAGCAGCTCTTCCTTTCCTTGTTTGTTCCTTTTATTCTTGGTATTGGCGAATGGGTTTTATGTGCCATTTCTTGTGATAAAGTGTTCCAGACTTACAGTAGTTTTTATAATACTTAGTCTTTTTGAGACAAGCTAAATACTGTAATATGATTCTACTCTGTTCTGGTTCAAAATTGATTATTTAACACCTCCAAGAGTCAGAAAAGTAAAGACTGTACTGTAATTATGTTGTAATTTGTTTCAATCATGAGAAAAACTGACCTAACCACTGTTAAGTCAAGGGCTGATGACAACATCTTCAGTAATAATTGAATGATCTCTTAATTTTCTTAGATAAGTGAGATCGTAGCCTAGCTAGGTTACATTAGAAACCTTATTAAGACATTTCCAGTATGTGTATGATTTCTAGTTGAGGTATCTAGGCCTTAGGAGGAAATTAAAGGAAAGGCCAAACTATGATGGCAAGTTTCACTTCACAGCCAGTATGAATGGGAGATTTATTAAGAGAAGTTTAAAAAAAAATGCAGACATTAGTTTAGAACTCAAATGAGATCACAGAAAATATAATTATTCCTTAATGAGCCAGTTTCTGTCAAAGCATAGTTGCACTCTCATAGAAAATCAGAAGCTTATTAAACACTACAATGGTTCTCTCAGGCTTGCAAGAGGGTTTATTTTAAACCTCATGACTTGGGTTCAGTTCAGAAAACATTAAGAATCTGGGACACCTGTTGTTCAGTATAAGAGTGCCCTTTTTAGTTTCATTTCTTATAATGCCAGCAAGGACTCTAAATGGAATTTAATCTCCATAACTGACCAACCATAATTTATGTGGAATCAAGCTAGAGTTCTATATTTAACATGCACTGACTTCATAGGAAAATGCTTTGAAAACATGGTCTTCAGATTGTCACAATAATAGTCTTCTGACATCACATACACAACTTTATAATTATTCCACGCTTATTGTGTCTCCCCATATATAATGTTGCACAGATTCATGTGGAGATGGGGGAGACATTTAGTCTCATTTGGGCTTCTGTGAAAGCATTGCTTTTTACCAACATTGGTTAAGTTCACTAAAAGGTATAAGTCCAGATGAAAGATCTTCTAGATGAGGGTAGAAAGGACCTGTGTATGCAGAAAACTGGCTGTAAAACGATTTAATCAGGTATGTGATCTAGTCAGGACAGTATGTACTCTGTCCCTTAGGTTGAATCTTTGTCAGAGAGGAGACCCTAAATCCATTAAATTGGGACTAATTTGGGATTTTTGTTCTGAAGCTTTATAACTACAAATATAATTCTGATAAAAATTTAAGTACATCCAATTTTTATATCCACCTTATGGGAGGTTTTTTATGAAGGGGAAGGTCAAAGAAATTAGGTGTGTGAGATCTCACGGCCCATGAGTACAGAAGCCAGGATAAAGCCCAGGGTAGTAAGGAGGAGAATCAGGTTTCCCCTGTGCCCCTCATTCTTTGATTTACTGAATTCAGAATCTTGATTTGCTACTCATGATGTTCAAAATCCTATAATTACTAGTACCTTGAATTTGCCCATGCTGGTTTTTTTCTTTTTCTTTTTTTTTTTTTAACCTTTCAGCTTTGGTTATTCTGATCTATAGTCCTCACTCTCTTCCCTCCAACCCCCCCAGTCCAAGGAAAAGTCCCAGCTCTTTACCAGGAAAACTTCATTATTTTAAGTGAGCTCTAGGGTCAGATTAGTCACACTGGATCATCTCCCACTTAATAGCTGTGAGGCCTTGGGCATGTTAATAAACTACTCCATGACTCAGTTTTTCTTTAAACTGCTAATATCTTTGCTAAGGATATGCTAATTGAGTTAAATGTAAATGCTTATGTAAAATGTTCACAGTAGTGCTTAGTGCATAGTAAGTGCTTATAATATGAACTATTAACACCAATAGCTAAATCTTAGCTTCTTCCTCTATTGAAAATTACCTGCTGAACATAGAATACACATTAGTTACTCCTAACATTATTTTATTCACATAGAAATACTTTGGAATTAAAATATTTATTTGCCATATAACTTATCGTGTGTTTGGTGCCTGCCCTTTTGTCATCCTATACTATTAGATAGTACTGTCTAAATTTTAATGTATTTGTCATATAATTAAACCTATAATCCTTGGAATAGAGGTTTCTTGATATATCTTAATATATTGAAAAGAATCATTATCAGATCATTATCACTCCCAAGGCCCAACTTAATACATTGCTCATATCAAGAGCTGGGCATCCATTTTGTTAACCCTGAACTATACAATTCAAAGTTTTTAATAAGAATATATTCTTAGAGTACTAAAGTAAATATTGAAGAGAATCCATGGATTAATTTATTCATCTAGCAAGTGATAGAATTCCTTCTAGATGTCAGGATTTAAGGTAAAAACAAATGAGAATTTTTTCTCCTGAAATTTAGAAGATGTCTTCTCTAATGTGCTTGTGAATTACCTGGGGATCTTGTTAAAATGCAGATTCTGAGTCAATATTTCTGGGTTGAAGCCTGAGGATCTGCATTATCAAATGCCTGGGTAATATTGATGCCCTTGGTCCTAGGAACACCTAATGAATAGCAAGCCCTTAAATTCTCCCTACCTAAATATATTCTTGAATACTCAATTTTGAACTGTTTGCCTTTCATTCAGTCTCTCCTGAAAATGGGGAATGTGATTTGAAATACTCTGAACATGTCCTCCTTGGCCACAGGATAAGTGAGCACATCAATAGGAGTGGCTAAATGTGTGTGTGAGAGAGGCTTGTAGGGTGACTCCAATTACTAAGAAGGATTGGGCTCTCCTAGGACAATTCTGTTGTAAACTAAGTGTTATCATTTAGGCTTACCTGAAGGATTTCGCTGAGGAGGGTTTAGTGAGAATACCACAATTTTGCCTCTCAACTAAGTCTTTTTCACTGGTGAGTTTTTGCTCTAGCCCCAGAATTGATTCCATTCTGATTGTGTGATTAAAAACCTGTTGTAGGGTTATACCAACTTCTGATGTTCTAGGGCCGGGTGAAATATAGTATTGATGCTTTACTGTTCTAGCTCAACTTCTGATTTCTCCACCATTCCAGAAGTACAAGAATGTGGGTCATCAGTGGAATTACATGAAGTGATTTTTTTCAGTTGTCAAATCTTACGCAATTCATCTAATTTAGATTGGTTATAGCAGCCTGATAACTTTACTGAAATGTACATTAAGCATACATAGAATCCCATTTAACATATACAGTGTTCACACCTAACCTTTATTAGGAAAAGCTGACTCTGCTCTCCTATTCATACTCTGAAATTTCACATGAAGGCTCAGTCCCACATAGTCCTCTTAAGTGATTACCAATTTTTCCCCATTTCCCACTGTGGTAGAAGGATCTAGAAGGGTAGAGGAAAATTTTTTTCTTCTGTCCAGTCTAATAATCAAACTGACATGAAATTAGCAGGAGAAAAGCAAATGTAATTCTATACATGTTAGAGACCCTCCCTGTAAGAATAGCAGACCCACAGGCAGTCAGGAAAATGAGGTCTAGCTGTAACTACCCTGAGCTAAGGACAAAGGAGTAGGGGTTTAGGACTTCAGATGAAGGAAGATATTTCACAAGATGCTGGGAAGAGGAAATGTTTGGTAAACAAATATTTGTAGTGCCAGTGCCAAATAAATACTTACGTACAACAGTTCCTCTGGTGTTAGCTCACCTTTTGGTGCAGGCCCCCTATCTAAGTTCTTCTGGACAGTTAAGGACTTGTTCAGTCTTCTGTTTCTTAAAAATAATCTGCTTAAATTCTCATGCCAAAGAGACACATTTTGTGTTGACCAATTTTTCTTTCCTACACAACTTATGTTATTAACTTTGGAATATTCCTTAAATTCAATTCTTCTATTTGTCCTATAGAGCTTCTCAGTAAGACTTTCACTCAGTATTCCTTATTCTCATGGACACCTAAAAAACAAAAAAATTGTCCTGCCCTACCATGCCCTTGACAAGTGACCATTCTAGAGCAGATTCTTCTCCTTGGTATTTTTTTTCTAGTTTTATCGTATTCTCCATAATAAGATTAAAAGAAAAATTATACTGCTGTCATAGTCTTGAGTTGCTTTTGGCAGCCAGCTCCTAGTGACTCATACTCGGTAGCACAATGACCATGAAATATGCAGTCTTATTAAAATGCAGAATACGACACTTAAAATGCCATGTGAGGACACAAAACACATAGTTGTCATGATGCTCTGAGTGGGATTTTGAAATATAGGAGTGGGTCTCCTCACAGGGGCTTGTGGCTTGGTAATTCAGGGGATAAGAGGATATTATAGGACATTCCTCTTCTATTGCAGATCCATGAATAAGTAAACTAGAAAACTCATTTAGTTAACCTCTTTGTCCTTTCAGAATTTCCTAGGAAGTGTTGTTGCTGCTGTTTTCCGTTTTATTTTTCTTGCCCTTTAAAAATTAGTCTTTTAAAATTACCATACCTCTAATATGTAAGCGATTATTGAAACTTTCTCCCCTTCCCCCCCACCCCCCGCCCCCTGGTTTGGAATTTATGAGATTGTCCTGTTTAGAGACATGATAGGTTTGGATGTCAATGAGTATAAGATAACTAAATTTATGGATCTCATCCCAACAAGTGCTCTCCTTAATATCCATCACCCATTTGGCTCATCCCTCACCCACCTCCCTTCCAACAACCTTCAGTTTACTCTCTGAAGTCTCTTATGGTTAGCCTTGCTCTGTGGTTTTTTTGTTTTTTGTTTTTCTTTCCTTCCCCTATGTCAGTCTGTTTTATCTATTAAATTCCACATATGAGTGAAGTCAGATAGTATTTGTCTTTCTCTGACTGATTTCACTTAGGATAATACACCCTGGTTCTAGCCACGTCATTATAAATGGCAAGATTTCCTTCTTTTTGATGACTAATGTTCTATTGTGTATATATACACCTCATCTTTATCCATTCATCAGTCAATGGATGTTTGCATTCTTTCCATAATTTGGCTATTGTTGACAGTGCTGCTATAAACATTGGGGTGCGTGTGCCATTCAACTCAGTAGTTTTGTATCCTTTGGATAAATACCTAGTAGTGAAATTGCTGGGTCACAGGGTCGTTCTATTTTCAACTTTTTGAGGAACCGCCATACTATTTACCAGAGTGGCTGCACCAGTTTGCATTCTCACCAGTGGTGTAAGAGAGTTCCCTTTCTCTGCATCTACCCCAACATCTTTTATTTCCTGAGTTGTTAATTTTAGCCATTCTGACTGGTGTGAGGCAGTATCTCATTGTGGTTTTGATTTCTACTTCCCTGATGAGTGCTGTTGAATATTTTTTTCCTGTGTCTGTTGGTCTTTGGAGAAAGTCTGTTCACATCATCTGCCCATTTCTTAACTGAATTATTTTTTGGGTGTTGAGTTGATAAATTCTTCACAGATTTGGGATACTAGCCCTTTACCATATATGTCATTTGCAAATGTCTTCTTCCATTCCATAGGTTGTCTTTTTAGTTTTGTTGATTGTTTCCTTCACTGTGTAGAAGCTTTTTATTTTGATGAAGTCCCAATTGTTCATTTTTGCTTTTGTTTCCTTTGCCTCAGGAGGTGTATCTAGTAAGAATTTGCTACAGCTGAGGTTAAAGAGGTTGCTGCCTTTGTTTTTCTCTAGGTTTTTGATGGATTCCTGTCTCACATTTAGGTCTTTTATCCATTTTTAATATATTTTTTGTGCAGGGCATAAGGAAGTGGCCCAGTTTCATTCTTCATGTTGCTGTCCAGTTTTCCCAACACCATTTGGTAAAGAGACTGTCTTTCTTCCATTGGACATTCTTTCCTGCTTTCTCAAACATTAGTTGACCATAGAGTTGAGGGTCCATTTCTGAGTTCTCTATTCTGTTCCATTGATCTGTGTGTCTGCTTTTGTGCCAGTACCATACTTTCTTGATGAGTACAGCTTTGTAATACAGCTTGAAGTCCAGAACTGTGTTGCCTCCAGCTTTGGTTTTCTTTATCAAAATTCCTTTGGCTATTCAGAGTCTTTTCTGATTCCATATAAATCTTAGAATGGCTTGTTCTAGCTCTGTGAAAAATGCTGGTGGTCTTTTGATAGGGATTGCTTTGAATGTGTAGATTGCTTGGGGTAGTATAGACTGCTTGGGGTAGTATAGACATCTTAGCAATGTTTGTTCTTCCAATCCAGGAGTATGGAATATTTTTCCATTTCTTTGTGTCCTCTTCAATTTCTTTCATAAATGTTCTATAGTGTTCTGAGTATAGTTCTTTTACCTCTTTGGTTAGATTTATTCCTAGGTATCTTATAGTTTTTGATAGAGTTGTAAATGAGATTGAGTCCTTGATTTCTCTTTCTGCTGCTTTATTATTGGTGTACAGAAATGCAACAGATTTTTGTACATTGAATTTTTATATTCTGTGACTGCTAAATTCCTATATTATTTCTAGCAATTTTTTGGTGGAGTCTTTCAGGTTTTCTACATAGAATATCCTGTCATCCTCAAAGAGTGAAAGTTTGACCTCTTCCTTGCCAATTTGGAAGTTTATTTCTTTTTTTAATGCTGTTTTTCTCTATGCTTAAAAGGTTGCAATATTTTAAATAAAGAACAAAATTTTAATGTTCAAGATTTTAATTTTGAGAGAGAAAGTGGGGGAGTGGGGCAGAGGGGGAGAGAAGGGGACAAGTAGACTCTTTGAGCCCCATGTGGGGCTCCACAATCAGCAATCTCATAACCCTGAGATAACCTGAGCTGAAACCAAGAGTCAGATGCTTAACTGACTGAACCACCCAGGCATCCCTCTTTAATATCTTTCTATAGCAGGACAACATAACACAACCATGTCAGTATCCAGGCGAACAGTTTTAGCATTGTGATTCTATGGTTTTCCTGGACATTTTCCCTTTGATTTGTAAAACTTGGCCTTCAGGGGGCTTGTTTCTCTTGATCTAATGATTAGGGTGCCAGACATGGAGCACAAAGCCCTCACTCCTCAGGGATACATTCTGTGTTTTTTACATCCTTCCTGATTATGTGTTGCTGTGCTTGGGTTGGGGTGGTTTTGGTTTTTTTGTTTTTTGTTGTTTTCATTCTTTTCCTCCCTGGTCAGAGTTTTTTGCCTAGGTGCGGTGTCTCTCCTGCCAATCTAATACTGTCCATTTTGTCGTTTGTTATAGAGGATATGTTCATCCTGTTTTTCAGATTTTTTTCAGGTAAGTTCTTTCCTATGTAGTTGTAGATTATATCTATAGGAGTGAATACATGATCTTCCTATGCCACCATCTTGAACTCAACTCCAGTCTCCATTTTTGAAGTNCTTTCCTATGTAGTTGTAGATTATATCTATAGGAGTGAATACATGATCTTCCTATGCCACCATCTTGAACTCAACTCCAGTCTCCATTTTTGAAGTGAGATACAATCCAATTTCTGACATTTTTCAATTTTCCTAAACTGATTTCATTTTTTTTTTAAAAAAACTGAAGTATAACTGACATATAATAGTTTCAGGTATACCTCGGTGATTTGACGATTCCATACGTTAAAAAATGGTCACCATAGGTATAGTTAACCTCTGCCACCATACAGAGTTATTACAGTATTCCTTATTACAGCTTCAGTTTATCTTCAAAATGCAAATAACATCTATTTGCCTCAAGACATTTAATTTACATGCATTACCTCGGTTCAGCTTAGCCCAGTGCCTGGTACCTACAAAGCATTCAATTAGCATTATTACTACTAATTTAAAATGGAAAAAAAGTTATCCTAAAGATATAAAAGTTCTCTACAAGTTAGTCCATATATATTTGTCGTGGACTAGGCATTGTTACAGGTGCTTGAGAGAAAGTGGTTAACGAGACAGGATCCCTGTTTTCAAGGAATTTATGTATTAGTGGAAACAAGTATTCTAGGTATAGAAAAATAGACAATAAACACAAACTAATATAGAACCACTAAAACTTATATTGTGGGGAAAAAAATACAATTTGGCAAAGAATTAGAAAGAAACCAGGTGATCAAACATTGTCTTTAAAGGTAGACTTTAATTGAGAATGGCAAGAAGAAACAGTGGGTGTAAAGTAAGATGGTAACAAGCTTGTTATCTCAAGAGCCAGAAAGGCCAGTTACTTGGGAAATTAAATGGAAGGTAAGGGAGTCCTGAAAAGTATGTAGTAATAGGTAGGCAGAAATGTATCAGAAAATTTTAGAGACTGTAGTTAAGGAATTTGGAAATGGTTGATTTTTGTGATTAGAAGTCACTGAGAGGTTTTAATCAAAGAAGTGACATGACCTGGTTTATAATTTTGAAAGATCTTGGCTTCTTTGTCCTGAATGGATTTAGAAGAACAAGAGATAAAGCTGGCGAAACAATCAGGATGTTACCAGGATAATTGCCATGGAGGATGAGATTGACTTGAACGAGACTTTTGCACTGAGGATACTGAAACTGTTGGATTTGGGATATATTTTCATTTAGGGGCAACAGAATAAATTGGATGGGAGGTATGAGCAAAAGAAAAAGGATAATGACCTTAGAGTTTGTTTGTCTAAGCAAACTGAGAGATGGTCTCAGGTCTTGACTAAATGAATGTTATATACTTATGGTCTATTTATAGTCCAATGTGCAGACAGAGAAAAAACACCTCAAAACAAGAAGGAACCAACCAGATTATTCTTTAATGTAGAACTCTCCATTCTAAGAAACCATTGAAATATTTGATGCTTTCTCTCTTACCATTGTGAGTGGCTTTCTCAAGCAAATGCATCTCCATTTATTGATATTCTAGATGACATTCTTGTCTCATTTTGAAAAAATGGAGATGAAGAATATTTTTGGCTTCTGCTCAGGAAATGTTTGCCTTAATTATTTGTATAACATGAAAATTGTTTAAAATATAGTGAAAATGAAGCATGTGAGATATAGAACTATAATGTTGAATTTCAGAATATTATAAAATCTTTCAGTGTACTATTTGTACTATTTTATCTTTTATGAGCTTTCTTATAATTAAAAAAAAATCCTACCCCCCAAACAGCAACAAAATCTTAAGATAACTTTCTATTTAAATTGAGATCTAATTAAAAAGCAGAAATTACAGAGTGCCATATTTCCTTTGGCTGGAGTCTGATTTGAAGCTTGAGAGGAACTCAACTCACTATTGTTGGAGGGATGGCCATATGGAAAGCAAAGGAAGGAATTCAGGCGAAGATTACTTCCACCCCCCCCAACCCTATCCCCATAACCAGTTGTCAGCCATTAAGGAAACAAGGCCTCAGTTACATAAACACAAAGAATGGAATTCAGGAAACAAGCTGAATGAATTTGGAAGCAGATATATCTTCAGAGTCTCCAGCAAGGACTGCAGTCTTGCTGACACCTTGATTTTTGGCCTCATGAGACTCTAAACAGAAGACATAGTTAAATCACATTGCAGTTGGATTTCTGAAGAGCAAAACTGTGAGATAATCAACTGTGGTGAGGGGCGCCTGGCTGGCTTAGATGGTTAAGCATCTGCCTTTGGCTCAGCTCACCGATCCCAGGGTCCTGGGATTGAGTGCCGCATCAGGCTCCTGTCTCAGCAGGGAATCTGCTTCTCCCTCTCCCTCTGCTCATGCTCTTTCTCTGTTTCAAATGAATAAGTAAAAAATCTTAATAAATAAATGGGTGTTAACTTAAGCTGCCAAATTTGTGGTAATTTGTTATGGGAGCAACAGAAAATTCAACTGATGAATAGAGGAGGTATGATACCAAAGAGAAAAGACGATCCTTCTAAAAATATTTGTTATATAAAATTACTGTGCATTATGTATACTCCTGATTGTGTGAAGTTGTAATGCCGGATGCGTTGTACGCCAACAAGTTTTGGGTGGGGTGAGGTTCGTCCAGGCCTTTCAAAGTAACTTGCCTTCATTTTGATAGTAAGATAATTTTAAAGTGAAGGAAAAGAATATTCTCAGGGAAGAATTGCTTTATTTCAAGATAAGTCTCATTTATTTCTTGAGTAATTTTCATCTGGAAAGTGTAATTGTCTTTTCTAGGTATACTATTTATTGAATAAAGCTGAAACTAGTAATACTAAAAGACTTTTAATAGTAAGGAAACAAACATGGGGAATTGTTGAACTTTGAAGATAATTTACCTAGATGAGTAGAAAAGGTTTCTGTAATATGTTATTTTACATGACGCTGGGCAAGCCACTCAACCTTGCTGTGACATAATCTTCCTCATCTGGTATTGTGAGTATTAATGAAAACGACCTCAGAAGATGGTTGTACGGGTTAAATGGGTAGGGAATCAAGAATTAGAATTACAGACCAAGAGGAACAAAGTATTTCTATTTTCTCTAAAGCTCTTTCTGTTTGGGAGATGGAACAATAGATGCATGTGTAGAGCAATAGAGGCATAGTCCTAAAACCTACCTGCTTGAGAGAAACTCACCTGTTTATTTACAGCTACTCGTCAAGATAAATGACAGGTCTCTTTATTCCCTCTAGCTCTATCATTAGCCCCAAGAAAATACAAGATACACTATTTCTCACTGTTAGATTAAGTTATCAACTTTCACAAATAAAGCTGCTGTGTTATAGATAACCAACCAAAGTCCATATATAAAGCTATTGTAACCCTAGTCGAATTGTATTACAGGAGCAATGTCTGCATTGAAATAAACTGCTTGCAAGCTGGAGTGTAAGGACTATATCATATTTAACTGAAAAGATGTCAACTGCAATTGCTGGCATATAGTACAGGCATACCTTTTTAATTTTTTACTATTTTTGAGAGAAAGTATGTGCTTGTGCACACAAGTGAGGCTGGGGCGGGGCAGGGCAGGGCATGGAGGGGCAGAGGAAGTGGGAGAGAGAATCTTAAGCAGGCTCCATCCCCAGTAGGGAGCCTGATGTGGGGCTTGATCTCAACCCTGAGATCATGACCTGAGCCCCAATCAAGAGTTGGATGCCCAACTGACTAAGCCACCCAGGCAGCCCTATCTTTTTATTTTTATTTTTTTATTGTACTTTGCTTTATTGTGCTTTGTACAGATTGAAGGGTTGTGGCCGCAGTGTGTTGAGCAAATTAATTGGCCTCATTTTTCCAACAGCGTTTGTTCACTTTGTATCTCACATTTTGGTCGTTCTCACAATATTACAATATTTCAGTGCTTTTTATTCTATTCATTATGGTGATCTGTGATTAGTGATTTTTCATTCCTATTATAATTGTTTTGGGGGTACCACAAACAACACCAATATAAAACAACCTAATCCATAAATGTTGTGTGTTCTGACTGCTCCATGACAAGCTGCTTCCCTTTCCCTCTCCTTGGGCACCTGACACCAAATAATGTTGAAATTAGGCCAATTAAGAACCCTACAGTGGCCTGTAAGTGTTCAAGTGAAAGGAAGAGCCATACATTTCTCCCTTGCATCAAAAGCAAAAAATGATTATGCCAATGAAGGCACGTTAAAAGCCAAGACCAGCTGAAATCTAGGCCTCTTGTACCAGTTAGCCAGGCTGTGATTGCAAAGAAAAGTCTAGAAGGAAATTAAAAGTGCTACTCTAGTGAACATGTGATTAAGAAAGCAAAACAGCCTTACTGCTAAGGTGGAGAAAATTCTAGACGTCTGGATAAAAGCTCAAACCAGCCATGATACTCCCTTAGGCCAAAGCCTAATCCAGAGCAAGACCCTAAATTTTCATTTCTATGAAAGCTGAGAGGGGTGAGGAAACTGCAGGAGGAAAATTTGAAGCTAGCCAAGGTTGTTCCATAAGGTTTAAGAAGTCATCTCTGTAACATAAAAGTGCAAAGTGAAGCAAGTGTTGCAGTAAGTTATCTAGAAGATCTCTGAAGCTAAACAGATTTTTAGTGTGGATGAAACCTCCTTTGTTGGAAGAAGATGTCCTCTAGGACTTTCATAGCTAGAGAGAAGTCAATGCCTGGCTTCAAAGCATCAAGGGACAGGCTGCCCCTTGTTAGGTGCAAATGTAGCTGGTGATTTTAAGTTGAACTCATTTACCATTCTAAAAAATCCTAAGACCCTTAAGAATTGTACTAAATCTAGTGCCTGTGCTCTCAATCAAGGGAACTACAAAGCCTGGATGGTAGCACATCTGTTTACAACCTGATTTCCTAGATATTTTTAGTCCAGTGTTGAGAGCTGTTCAAAATACTGTTTTGTGTTGAGAGCTTTTAAAATACTGTTGGTCCTAGATAATGCACTTGTTATTTAAGAGCCCTGATGGAAATGTCCAATGCCATTCATGTTGTTTCCATGCCTGCTAACACAATATCCAATCTGTAGCCTGTGGATCAAGGAGTAATTTTGACTATGAAGTCTCATTATTTAGGACATCATTTTGTTAGATGGTAGCTACTATAGGTAAGGACTCCTATGTGGGCCTGAGCAGAGTAAATTGAAAGCCTTCAGTTCTAGATGCCATTAAAGACCTTTGTGATTCATGAAAGAGGTTAAATATCAACATTAACAGGAGTTCAAAAGAAGTTGATTCTAATCCTCATGGATGACTTGAGTTCAAGACTTCAGTGGAGGACGTGACTCGGATGTGGAAATAGGAAGAGAACTAGAATTAGCGGAGCCTGAAGAGAGGCCTGAACTTCTACAGTCTCATGATATAACTGGAATGAGGAGTTGCTTCTTATGGATGAGCAAAGTGGCTTCTTGAGATGAAGCCTACTCCTGGTGAAGATGTGAAGATTGTTGAAATGACAGCAAAGGACTTAGAATACCACATAAACTTAGTGGATAAAACAGTGGCAGGGTTTGAGAGGATTGACTCCAATTTTGAAGTTCTGCAGGTAAAATGTTATCTAACAGCATTGCTGCTACAGAAAAATTGTACGTGAAAGGAAGAGATGTCAGTGGGGCAAACTTCATTGTTGTCTTATTTTAAGAAATTGCCTCAGCCACCCCAGCCCTCAACTATTACCACCCTGGTCAGGCAGCAGCCATCCACATTGAGGCAGGATCCTCCGCCAACCAAAAGATGGACTCTGAAAGCTTAGGTGACGGTTCACAATTTTTAGCAATAAAATATTTTTAAAATTAAGGCATATAGCTTTTTTTTAGACCCAATGTCTTAATAAACTAGAATATTGTGGACTAATTGAAAAATAACTCTTATGTACACTGGGGAATGAAATTTCATTCGAGTAGTTTTATTCCAGTATTCACTTCAGTGTGGTCTAGAAACGAATGGACAATATCTTTGAGGGAATACCTGTAAGTACTAAACAGATACTTAGTAAATATATAATGTTAGGCCTCATTGATATTAGAATTCATTGTTATCAATCGATTTTAACTTTCTCATATTGTTACAGCCAAAAAGGAAATGGAAAAAAATCTAAGTACCTAAATCTAGGTACTATTTTTTAGGTGCTGATTACTCTTCTCTTACATCGGAGTACCTTTTGTGTTAACTTTATTTTTAAATATTCAAATTACTTACCAACTATTGCTTTCCTGTAACCTTGAAATATTTTTCTTAACTCTGAGCATTCCCTGCTCTGCAATTTCTTGCTAGGACGAGAGAGCTTTTCATCTTTCCTAAGCTAGTTCATTATCTGCTCGAAATTAGGGCCTTGGCTCTAGTGTTGTCAGACCTGTTATTAGCTGTTTAATGATCTTTCCCCTTTAGAGGAGACAGGATTTGACTAATCCCTTCCCTTCAAGAGTGAATTTACTAGAGGAAAAAAATGGGAAGAGAAGAGATATTATCAGCATCATTGTCTGTTTGGAGAGATACCGCCTGAGTTGTCTTCTCAGATGTGACTCGAAGATGAATAACTGTCCGGAAGCTCTTGAGCAGACACTTCTTGGTGTTATAAAAGCACTAAATGCACTTCCTTCTGACCAAGAAGAACGGACTCCTGTACCCCCAGGCGATTACCTCCACATCTCCAGATTGGCAACCTTGAATTGCTAAAGGAGTGCTAAATTACCAGCTTTAGGCAGCTGCCCTCTGTTGATTTCAGAGCAAGATAATATGTAACCTCAGGTATCATGAGTGATATTCCAGGTCTGTAACGTGAGTTAGAGTGTGCATAGGACAGTCCACTTAAATTATAGTTATGGTTCATTAAAGTGGATTCTATTACTCAAATCAGTTTGGCAGCCCAAACAGATGCCGTTTATGAGCTCTGTTTTCTTTGTGCTTCCACCCACCCCCCCAACATCTTTCTTGGGGAATTAAGTGAACATATTCTTTAAACTTCGTATTGAGTTCTCAGGCACTGGAAACTGGGCCACTATTCACCAAAATGTCACCAGATTTTTTTTTGTTTAACATTAAATGTCTCATGGCTTTTGATAACATTTTAAAATAACTCTTCTGATCTCTTTATTTACCTATGTTTCTGGTTTCTTTTCTAAGATCAAGCAAAGGTAGATAATAGTGTCCCAGTGAGGGACCACCCTCTCTTCTTATAAATCCCTACTCTCTGAACTGCGAGAGCTACCTACCCGATGCCCAGCAGAGTTTGAGCTCAGCAGGTGGCCATCGGCTTGGAGACTTTTCCCAGTTCCCTTGCATCCTGGCATATTTTCCTGGGTTCAGCCAGTGAAAGTGAACAAAAAGTGATGTACCATTTCCAGTTCTTGTCCTTATGATATTGGGTATGTGCTTTCTTGCTCTTTCCACAGGCTATAATAAAGATGTGGCGGCCTCCATGCTTTTAAGTAAAATCACACCATGCTTGATAGAGTCATGAGATGAAGGAACCTGAGTTTCTGAATGACAGAATAGAAGCACAGTCTCCCCAGCAGCATGAACTCTTAATCTTGGGACTATTTGTGAGAAAGTCTGTCTTAAACCATTGTACTTTGGGGCTATGCTATAGCAACTCACAGTTTACCTTTACCTATACTGACTGCCGCTCGCTGCTGCTAACTTTAGTTCTGGAAAAGCGGTACTTGATTTGGAGATGGGAATGTAATTGTTAAAAAATGTGATACTGGACTGAGACAAGAGACCATAGCTCAAGTTCAGAGCTGCAACTAGTATGAACTTGAGTGAATTATTTAGATTATCTTATAACAATTATAACTATCAAATAATATCCTGAGCTTTTAGTTGTCTGTTTCCATCCCAGAATATAAGCTATGCAAATACAATTAATACTTTTAAACAAATCCTCTATGGTGCAAAGAAGAGGCCTTGGCATATACTACATATGCAATAAATATTTGTTGAATTATTCAAACCTTTCTGGTCCTCTATTTACATAAAACATTATATAGAATTGACCAGACCTTTTGAGAATATCTTAACGTTTTATGACAGTTTAAATAAAAACATGGAAATTCTGCCACTCATGGCCTTATTAGTATAAAAATGGATCTATGCTAACATTTAATAGCTAGCATGAATTAGGTACTCAACCATGGAAATGAAAAGGCATAGGGGATAATACTGTTGGGGTCATGGGAATGGATGGAGTTGGAGTGGTGGTAGCCTAAAAAATACCCTCACTTGGAATCGAGATGCAATGTCCTATGATAAAATATAAGTTATTAGAGACATGGAAAAATCGCTGTATGAACAGAAAGTGGGAGTGGAATTTTCTTGTCCCTTGGGAATGAGAATAAGGAAGATTAGAGATATTTAAGCTATCTTGTGACTTGAAAGAAGAAAATCCCTGGACAAAGACATTAAACAGGGCATTTTGGACAGAGATTGAGATGAAAATTTACTCCAAGGAATAGAAGCAAGTTGTTTGGCTAGGGTGCAAGTGGAAAAGAGTAGAAATATATGGATAGAGGTGAAAAACTCATTTTGACAAATCTGACTTCATTTTGTGCCAATCGGTTTTCCCCTTGTCCTGAGGGTAATGGCATAATAAATATTTTAGAAAAATTACTGTGGCAGCAGTGCTTGCGAGTGGGGCAAAGGGAGGCAGAGAAAGTAACATGGAGTTGTGAAAAGGGTGATGTGGAGAATTGTTAGGCAGTGCTGGTCCTTGAAAAGCAAATCCTCACATACATAAAAATGGTCATACATCAATCGTATTCTTGAAATCAACATATGGAACTTCTGTCCCATTCTAAAAGGTTAAGCTAGAGAACGCCTAACCTCCACAGGCTACAAACTCACAGTTCGTATCTATGTTGCTGTGTGACCTGAAGAAGCCCTTGTCTCAGCAGCTGTACGTACATGTTGGGTGAGTCGCTTATTCCTTTCTGACGTATGTAAAATATAATATTGGGTTTGTCCTCTTCCACTTTGGGATTCTCTAATATTAGAAATTACCCAGCTTAATGAAACTATTTTCCTAATAGTTCTGTTGAACTCCGTATTTTGAAATTTGGTATGCAAGATTGGAATGTGCTTCATTAGTAAAATACCTGTGCATATTAAAATTTCAATCATCTTTTAAAAGTCATTTAAATATGTTAAGCAGTCAGTGGAAATGAGGATAAGGTGACATTATTTAAATATTTTCTTTCATGTATCTTCATCTTACCCCTCATCTGCCTAGGTTGTGGCCCTAGAAATCCGTCCCAACTTTTTTTCATTCAGTGTGTCTAAATATGTCAAATTCCAGAGGAAAAAATGAGAAAAGCAGGATGAGAATAGGCTGTTTTAGTTTCTTCTGAAGTTGTCCTCCAGACACAGAGATTGGCCCAGGAAGATTGCAGAATTCCTCCCCAAGAGATTCCCGCAGTGCAACATCTCCCCAGAGAGGAAAGAACAATAATAGAAGACCATTGCTATCAGTCCAGAAAACACCAGAAACTTCTAGCAAAGTCATGATTTTTTCCAAAGTGAAAGAGGAATTAGTTTTAGGAATAATTCCATAGGAATCTGTATCTTCATTTTTCTCCACATCTGGAAATTTGGACAAAATAGGAACTTCAATTTGCATACTTACCGGTGCTGAAATCTAATAGATTGGTATATGAAAAGTCAGAGTTTCCATATTATTTTATGAAATGTTATATTGAACTGATTTTTTTTTCCACTGTAATATTGCCTCTCTGAAATTTAGGAGAAGTTTACTGCCTTTGAAATGAGGCTCTTCCCTTCCCCCCACCCCCCATCCAGTTTAAAAACTACTTGTTTAAGCAACACTGCTTTATACTAATGGAAGCTTTGGTATTAAAAGGATGCCTTCCTCAAATCACTTGGTCAGGGACAACATTCAAAGTCCTTAGTGAAAAAACCTGAAAGCAAGCTGTTTCAATGTTCTAAAGAAAAGTTAAGCTTTTATACTTTGAGAATTTAGTGGTTGCACACTCAGAATAGACTGAGGGTAATAGGAGCTTTTTAACCCAATAATCTCAGAACATAATTGTTATTTCATCACGTGTTGAATTGCAGGAGTGTGATAATGTTAATGCACCTTGTCACTAGCCTAACTCTGACTCTGAATAAATCCTTCCCAGTTTCCCTATCAGGTGTTTTTCAGCCTATGCATAAATAACTTATGATCAATGATTGGGACCTCACTGAATTCTCAAAGGCAGAGTCTTTGAAACCTTTAATTTTTTTTTTTTACTTCACAATATGTCTTCTGCTAATCACATGCAGGTCTTTTTATGGCATTTTGACCACACAGTGTAATTCTCTTTCCATTTTTCTTTCAATTTTTCCACATGCACTATGGTTGGTTACTCCCTGCTGGACATGGTTTGTTTGATTACTATTTAACACAATGATGCATGTTTACTAACATCATGAAGTGTTTTTCAGAACTTAACGTAATACTGGAAGTTCGATTTAGTAACTATTGAGCAGAATGATTGTTTCCTCGAATCTGGACACTTCTATTAACATAAGCTAAAAGTGAAATCACTTTTATAGAGGTTGTATATGACTTTTCTATCTTTTCTTTGAATCGAAACTAAATTTCTCATTAATGGCTAGAAACCAGCCCCCTCCCCTTCTACTTAATTCTCTTCATATACTGATGTAGTTGTTTGGGGACCTAAAACCTACTTTTTTTTCTTTTTTGCCCCCTTATGCCACCATTTTATTTCCCTTGGGCATTGCATGTCTTCTAACCTGAATTTATGTAAACTGAAATGTAACACTTCAAAGTTCAAGATGCCTTTACATCACATCACTAGTTGTAGTCATTTTTAAACTTAAGGAATATGACACTAAAAGGTCACTTGAAAATAATTCTGCCTAGGATAAATCAGAAGAAATGGCAAATGATTTAGAGGCACTTTAAAAAAATCAGTAATAATGCTTCTTGGAGCTTCACTAAGTTGTAAAGATCATCCGCTGTGCTAATAATAGTGGTAGATACAGTGTGTGGGTGGTTAATGTTAAATCACTCAAATACCCTTTAGAAAGCTTCAAATATAAGAAAAGCCTGAAAGAAATGGATGAAAGGAAAAACTACGTAATTGTTGTTAGACTAATGGGAGATGCTGGTTTGAATCTTTACCCCAGGAAACTAAATTACTATCATAGAAACAATTATGTTTTGTGCCTTCATCTTTGCACGTGTTCTTTCTTGAAATAATTACATCCATTAGACAGCTGGGATTAGGATGGTAACCCATTTTCATATGGAGCCTCTCTCCTCGCTTAGGCACACTTGGAAAACACTTGAAAGGTGTTTGACTCAGAAATAAAACTTCATGCTAATTACACAAGTAGTTAATGAGCCTATGCGTAAACAAACTTGTTTAAACATAAGACACTTTGAAGAACATGTTTTTTAGTTTTTCTGTTTTTTTTCTTTTCTTTCCTCTTTCCTCTCTTTCCTCTCTCTCTTTCCTCTCTCTCTTTCCTCTCTCTCTTTCCTCTCTCTTTCCTCTCTCTCTTTCCTCTCTCTCTTTCCTCTCTCTCTTTCCTCTCTCTCTTTCCTCTCTCTCTTTCTCTCTTTCCTCTCTCTCTTTCCTCTCTCTCTTTTCTCTCTTTCCTCTCTCTCTTTCCTCTCTCTCTTTCCTCTCTCTTTCCTCTCTCTCTTTCTTCTTTCTTTCCTCTCTCTCTTTCCTCTCTCTCTTTCCTCTCTTTCCTTCTTGGAAAGTGACCTTAGGTGGTGAAGGGGGAGGTACTATAGGCTCCATGCTCAGCACAGACTTGGGGCTTGATCTCATGACTCTGAGATCATGACCGGAGCCGAAATCAAGAGTTGGACATTTAACTGAGCCACCCAGGTGCCCCTGTGTTCCTAACAGTATCCTGTATATTAAAAAAAAAAATTATTAAAGGGGACACGAGCATCATTTTACCTTTGCATCAGATGGTTGTGCCTAGGTTTCACCGAGGGAATGAAAATGTTTTGGAATTCCTTGGTGAAGAAGTACTAATGCCCAGGCTCTTCCTCAGAATAATTAAATCACACTGTCCAGGACAGTGGATAACATCTTTGGAATGGGAAAATTTAAAAAATCCCAAGGCCAAGGCCACATTTCAAACCAATTAAACCAATTAAAAACAATCTTTGGAGGATGGAGTAGAGCTATCACAATTTTAAAGATTTCCAAAAAATAATATTCTCTGGATGATTCTAATATCCAGACATTTGAGAACCGGGTACAGGAGTAGGTCCCAGACACTTATTTTTAAAAAAATTCTCCAGAAAATTCTACTTGAGGTCATGTTTGGGATTTCTGGTTAAGAATTACTACCCCAGACAAGCAAATTGTCCAACCGCAGGCAGCTAGATCCCCTCAAGCAGCATTAGGAAGTCTAATTTCTGGGTCCAGTGCTCTCTCTACTGTTCTGTTTCGAAGTTCTACCAATATTCTGATATCTGGTGCTAATATTCTTAGATTGTAAGAGTAGAGGACTTAAGAGTACTTAAGCTTCTGACAAAATTTGAAGAATCTGAGGAAGACATGCGAGGGCAATTTGAATGCTTGTTGAATGAGTGGAATTGAGTTTGCTTATAGGAAGAGGATGTCACTGGGGCCTTGCTCTTGACATCACACCATGGGAAGTCCTGCTGGGTCAGTCCTCCATCTCCTATTCCAATCACACTGATGTGGATCATTTCAAACTACACAGCAAGTGAAAAAACAAGTTTATAAAAAGTCATTTGCTTCCAAATGTATTCTTTTAAACTGTGATTGTGGATTAGTTTTCTAGGTGTTCCATAATGAAAGGCTACAGACTGGGGTGGGAGGGATTTAACAAATTGATCTAGGAGTGTGAGGTCAAGATGTTGGCAGAGATGGTTTCTTCAGAGGCCTCTCTCCTTGGCTGGTAGGTGGCCACCTTCTCAGTGTGTCTTTGCCTGGTCTCTCTGTACGTGCACAGGTTTGGATCCTAATGTCTTAAAAGGACACAAGTCAGATTGGGTTTAGGCCCACCCTAATGACCTCAGTTGAATTTGTCTTTAAAGAGGTAATTTTCTCTGTATGTGGTCATATTTTGAGGTACTAGGGATTTAGGATTTCAACTTATGAATTTGAGGAGGGGAACATAATTCTACCCATAATGCGTGGAAAGAACACTATTCAGGCATGTTCAAATGTCTATTGTTTAAAAATATATAGGAAAAATGCTGGTATTAGTGGCACCTGGGGTGTGTGTTTTGATTGCAGAATAATCACAACGAGATGAGAATCCATTTAAGTTTATGGGCCCTGTTGATGTAGGATAATTGGCCATTATCTTCATGAGAATCCGTGCTCACAAAATGTGTATGAAAATGTTTCCAAGTCTAATGTGGTTGTTTTCAATTATGTTAAATTCTGCGCCCAAAATTAGATAATCGTCTGTCAATCCACTACATTCTGACACTGAAGGTTTTTCTTTAGATGTTTTCGAAGCATCAGCCTTTTTATTCTATGTAAAAATCTCAATTCTAACTCAATGGCTCAAACTTAGAGCAAAACAAAGCACTAATTTTGACTAAGAAGTTTATGATTGTTAACATGACTCATGTGTGTCACAGACATACATGAGCTTTCTTAGCATTCCATTAGAAACCAAAGAGAAGCGTGGATGATTTGAGGTTGATGGCACAGCACTAAGTGAGAAATCCCAGTGTGATTTTTATAAACTAGAGCTGTTGCCAGCCTCATGCTATTTGAAAGCCGTAACATATGGTAAAACTATAAGCGCTCTATTTTTTTTCACAACTTTTAAACTGTAACATTCCAGTATTATGTATTAGAGACTAATTTTTAAAAATCTTTTAAAATGTATTCCTTGATGGAACTTGATTTAGAAAAAACAAATTTAATTTATTGGCAACTAAAATTACAGCTTACAACTGTACCATTTTAACAAACATTTACACCAAAGTCATTCTCGCTCTACAAAGGTGTAGAGTATTTCTTCTTCCTGGAAAGCTTTCCCTGTCCCTTCCCAGTCAATTTCTCCCTACCTCTGCCAAGGCAACCACTTTCTACAGCTTTTGTTATTCCAGGCCAGCATTTTGCTAATTGTTCTACCAGTACATTTCCAATAAAAATTTTCTCATTCTTTCCAGCCTTCAATAGCATTTCAAGAACACTCTGGCTTCTGTGTGCTGCCCACGGTCAAAACCAGTGACACATGTCTTAGTTTTCTTACACACTATCATCCCACTTGTAGTAATGATCTTGACTTCAATAACCAAAGAGTTTTTCCTTTTTTTTAAACTTTTTTTTTTAATGAGAATTTAGAGTGTGCGTGCATGTGAATGCAAGTGTGGGGGAGGGGCAGAGGGAGAGAGAATCTCAAGCAGACTCCCAGCTGAGCACGAAGTGCAGCCTGTCCAGGGCTCAATCCCACAACCCTGATATTATGACTTGAGCTGAAATCAAAAGTCAGACACTTAACCGACTGAGCCACCCAGGTGCCCCCCCCGACTGCCCCCCTTTTTAAATACTTCTGTAAATGGAATAAAGCAGTATGGATGCTACAGTGCCTGACTTCTTTTGCTCAATGTAAGATCTGAGATGACTCTTGCTTTTCCACACCTATCAGTACTTGGCTCTTTTATTGCAATGCGGTACTTCATTGCATAACCTCGTTTATTCTTATGATGAATGTTTGATGTATTTCTAGTTTGGGACTCTTGTCATAGTTTCTATTTTCTTTTTTTCTTTTTTTTTTACTTTTGGTGAAATTGTGCCCTCATTTCTCTGGGATATATACTTAGGAGTGAGATTGCTGGGTCAGAGGAAGACGTACTTAATTTGGCTATATACTTGTAGGTAGTTTACCAAAGTGGCTGAACCAATTCCTATTCCCTCTTGCAATGTATAAAAGTTATAGTTGGTTCACATCTAATTGCCCATATAGCAACACAAAAAGCCCAGATGAGCTTAAAACTGCCAAATACGTGGTGGTTGAACAAATGTAAGATTTGATGAATAAAGCATGAATCAAGTCCTTGTAGGTATAATTGAGTAAATATACTTGAAGTATTTTGGGATATTTAGATTATGCTCTTTTCTTTTTGCATTGGTAGTCATAATCACTGAATTTGTTCATGGCAATCATTTTTCAATAATATAGTTTGACTCTTATTGTACATTAATAAAACAGACTAGTCTGTTTTAACAAAGTCTTAATGGCCACATTAACCTCCTTTATAGATAATCTAAACTAATGTATATTAAAAAAATAAGGATTTAAATGTATATATTGTCTTTGACAAACATTTATATATAAACTTTATTTAAATGTAACAGTGCCCCTGAAGATATTTCCTTTTGGCAGAAGAAGCCAGATTTTATAGAGACTTAAGTTGCCAAAGTTCACAGCAACTTAATAACATGTGGAATTTAAATCTAGCTTTTCTGGCTACAGTTCGAAAGCCTTGTCTATCTCTCTATATACAATAAGCACGTATTTAAAGCATGAATTCAATTATTTTCAAGCAGACCGTGGTAACCCCAGGACTTAAATAAGTCCTACTTATGACAGTGCATTAAAGATTTTTATATATTATAGAATATATCTTTACTTTTGAAATAAAATCCTTATTAATATAATACTTATATTTTGAAATGTAATGAATTTGCCTCTAGTGACCCTAGCATATTTATAATTCTAAATAGGTTATTTCATATATATTTGTATTCTATTTTGATTGTCTATAAAATATTTTAAAAAAATATTTATTTACTTGACAGAGACATAGAGAAGGAACACAAGCAGGGGGAGTGAGAGAGTAAGAAGCAGGCTTCCCGCTAAGCAGGGAGTCCAATGTGGGGCTCAATCCCCAGGACCCTGGGATCATGACTTGATCCGAAGGCTGATGCTTAATGACTGAACCACCCAGGTGCCCCATCTACAAAATATATTACAGACAATAGGATACATCTTCAATTATCTGTGGGTATCTCAATGCTCTGTGGATTTAGGAATGTTCTTTAGTACCTCTGAAAGAAAAATGAAGCATTTAGAGGAACTTTCTTCCTGTTATTATACTAAATTGCTTTGTCTTGCTAGAATGCTTACTAGTATGTAGAAGTGATTCTAGACTAGAAAGTTTACTGTTGGGGCGCCTGGGTGGCCCAGTGGGTTAAAGCCTCAGCCTTTGGCTCAGGTCCTGATCTCAGGGTCCTGGAATCCAGCCCCGCATCGGGCTCCCTGCTGAGCAAGGAGACTGCTTCCTCCTCTCTCTCTGCCTGCCTCTCTACCTACTTGTGATCTCTCTCTCTGTGTGTCAAATAAATAAAATCTTTTAAAAAAAATTTACTGTTTTTTTGTTTTAAGCTTGAATACATCAAATTGATGGTTACGTTTACCTATTTTCCCCACAATCCTATGAAAATATAATATCACATTATTGAGGCAAAAATAGTTTTTAATTTTTTGTCATGAAATATGGATATTTAAGCTCTGGGGAATGAAAAAGGGGGAACACATCCTTCACACCATTCTAATTTAGCTGACGTTAATTTGAAAAAACTAAAGCAAAGATGTATATGTATCTGTATAAACACATAGATTATTTCATCAGTGTTCATATATTTACTGTATTTTTGTTTTTTTATAAACACCCTTAAAAATCATGAAATGCTTCCCAATATTTCTGCCTCTTCATCAATCATTTAATATTGTTTGGATTAAATTCAGTTTGTGTTTTAATCCTTTATGTGATGGGTCAAACTGTATATTATGTTAGAAGATGTGAGGGAAAAACTTTAAAAGTAAAAAAAAAAAGTCATACTCTGTGTCACAGCTAACCTTTACATGACTCTTTCATCATTTTCTACTTCACACATCTTATAGTTCTCTACGCAGACTATTTCAGCTTCTACTGCTTTATGCACCTACATTTTATGGATGGGACTGCCCGTGATCCACGAGCTGGGGGTCAGGCATAAACTGTAGCACCTGAGGTGGATTCTGGTTTTGTCTTTGTTTCAGAGCTGAGTTTTGTTGGGCGAGGGCACTGAGTATTTCAGGCTGTTAGTTATTTTTTCAGATAGTTCTATTTCAGCAGAACTTCCTAGCTTAGCTTTCTCTTTGGGTTTAGGAAATGACTCTTACTGATTTTTGTCCCCAGTGATTTAACTGCTTCATAATTTTGCTGGCTTATTATATATGCCTTTTCCCCCAGTTACCTTTGCAATTATGCCGACTGAACTGGGTAGCAAACAGTTGCTCCCAAAGTGGCCAGCCCCAGGGGATAAGCAATTTTCTTGAACCTAGAACCTCTTCCCAATTGCACTGTATTCATTATCCCATTTTCCACAAACATACACACCCTTGCACCAGCCAGTATAATGACCAGGTGTAGTGCAGATGGAGGCACAGCCCATTTGTAGATGACCAGGCTACCCTTCAACATGTTAAGCCTGCAGAGGTGGTGCAGCACATATGGGGAGCTGCTCTGGTTTTTTGTATCCTTTCTTAGCTGCATGCACAGTTATAGATGCACATATCCGACCCGCAGCTATGGTTGTCAGCTTTCCTTCCCATCCTAACAGCCGCCATATCTGTGGCCTTCTCCAGCTGAGTAGTCATATGGTGTGCAGAGAGGGACAAAACAGTTCAACTCGGTTTCTATTTAAGTCATTGTAAGTTTTGAAAGGTATCCTGTCAAAGTAGATTGGCAGTCAGAAGCTCTGGGTTCCAGTCTTCTATCTGAAGCTGAATAATCATTACCAAATCTCATTTTTTTTTCAACTGTAAAATAAGAGGTTTGGGCTAAGTGAAGCTCAAAGATCCTTCAAACTCTAAAAATACATGTATTCATTTTATGAGTAGTTTTCTTTGGCGTCTTAAAATCTTTGTGGTTTTGCCTGCTATTGTAGCTCTTGTTTTGAAACTGGGATTTCTTTTTTTTCCCCATTTTTTAAACAAAGAGGAAATACTTTTGCCAGGTTATGTCATGCTCATTTGATTAAAAGCTGATGGGCCTATATATTAATATCAGAGTCTTTGTTTTAAATCCTTTCGGGCAGAGGCATTATATTGCTTTTGAATAGAATGACATTCTTGCAGAAAACTTGCTATAACTCACTTCCCTTTGAAGAACAGGCCCTTTATAGTTCTCCAGTTTTTTCATTTCCTCTAAATACATTCAGTGACATTTTCATTTCATATTTCAATTGACTTGTATATTTGAATAATGCACCTTGTTAACGTGATTCCACAAAATAGGCTTTATGAAGTTTCATTTAGTATTTTTTAGAATCCATTAAAATTTCCCATCATAGTTGTACCTCATCAGTAATTTATGGTATGTAGTAGGCATTCAAAAAATTGTCTGAGTTGAATTGACTTCAGTAGAATTACTGAGAAATAAGATGTTCCAAGTATGTGGAACATAGTCGCTTTTTTTCAAACTTTAAAACTTTTGATTATCATACAAATAGAATTCCTTCAATACATAAACCTTATGTTTCTGAATTCTTTTTTTTTAAGATCTTGTCAGAGCACAAGCAGGGGGAGCGGCAGACAGTGAGGGAGCCTGCTTTTCCTTCTGAGCAAGGAGCCTAATGCAGGACTCGATCCCAGGACCCTGGGATTCTGGCCTGAGCTAAAGGCAGACACTTAACCAACTGAGCCACCCACACATCCCATGTTCCTGAGTTCTTAAAGATTGTATGGACTAGAACTGGCTGCCTCACTCCCCACCTGGAAGAATAGATTATCCCCATTTTGAATCACAAAGTGTTATCCTGTGCATAGTAAACTTCCTAAAGGTTATATTCTATCAAATTATCCTTGGATAACTATAAATTTTATATATCCCTACCCATCCTATTGTGTCCATTTTAAACATGTGAGCCTTTGAATCTTAGATAGCTAGGAGAGCTAAGTAGCTATACTTAGAATAATGTATTAAGAAAGTGGCTTTTTGGCCATGTAAATCTGTTTTCTGTTTCACAAGATCTCTAAAACCAATTTTATTTACTTTCGAGGTCTTTTTTGTATGTTGGTTTCCTATTGGGTTTTATGTTTATGTCATATTATCTTCAGATTAGTGGTGTATTGCTACATTGTTTTTTTTTTTAAGTTAGGCAAGCAACTTGTGTCTAGGTTATTGTGCATAGAATAAGGTATTAACACTGCCTTGCACTCCATAGATTTTTAACTTAGATATTTCAAATATGTAGAGAAATGGAAAGGATAATGTTATGAACCCTTTTATCTACCACCCACCCAGCTTTATCAATCTTATTTTTCATGTCTTCATAGTTTTTTAAAAGAGGTAACATTTTACAGATATAATGGAAGTATGGTTTCCATTTCTAGTATAAATTTTAAATGATGTATTACTATTGGGGTTGATTTCCATCTTTTACCTTTATTTTGTTTAAGCTGGAATACTTATTCATCCATCCATTTAAGCAAGAAACATATAAGTATGTAGTAGCTACTGTGCAACACTGAAAGATATGAGGAAGAATAATTCCTGTACTTTTGGATTAAATAGGCAAGTTTAGGGATAGGATGATGTCAGAAAAACCCCCACAAATCACTATAATACAATGATAATGACAAGTGGCATAAAAACAACCAGATGATATCTGGAGTTTGAAACAAGAGCAAGACTATCTGACTGGGAAGATCAGCTGATGCTTTGAGAAAGAGGTGCCATTTGAATTAAAACTTAGTTTGAATTTTGTTTTCTAGAGATGGGCTTTTTTCTTTTTTACATGTTTTTCATTTATCACTAGGTAAAAGATGTAAAAAAGAAAAAAGCCTATCTCTATAAAACAAAATTCAAACTAAGTTTTAATTCAAATGGCACCTCTTTCTCAAAGCATCAGCTGATCTTTCCAGTCAGTTTTTCGAGTCAGATTGTTCTATCTATATATTTCACCTGGAGTTGATATCCAATGCTCCCACTTCATAATACTTCAATGATATCTATGAATTGTAGCCTTCATGTGGCTCTTTATTTTTTGGGAAGATTTTATTGACAGAGACGGTGAGAGAGGGGACACAGCAGGGGGAGGGGGAGGAACAGGCTTCCCACTGGACAGGGAGCCTGATGGAGGGCTTGAACCCTGGACCCTGGGATCATGACCTGAGCCGAAGGCAGGTGCTTAATGGCTGAGCCAGCCAGGTGCCCCTCATGTGGCCCTTTAATGAACTAATCTGGTGTATCACTGCCATGCTGGAGCTGACACTTTTGAAAGATTTTCTCATTGGGGTTATTCAGGCAATGTCATACAGTGGGGACTAGCCCAGTGTAGATCTGTTTCCACCAGTAATGCCTTAGGAATTTGCTATTCTTCCCCCTTTTGCCTCACCTGAGAAAGTTGGACACAATTTAATTCTTTCATGTCTTTAATTCCGTAACCATTATGTCCTGACCAAGCGCTGCCTTCTGTATTTGCTTTGGTACTCATCCTTCTTAATGTTTATTTTGTAGATAATAATAATCTTTGTACTGCACTGGAGTAAAGTGGAAAGAGTTGCCTAATTTTTATTTGAAGATATTTACACTGAATGGGACTTCGAATTCAAGTATTGGAGGATGGGTGTTCAGGTGTGTGGTGACAGGTTAGAAATGAAATAGTTATGCCGATCTCTAAGTAGTAAGTTTATATTTCAGATTAAAAATGGGAAATATAAACCGTTTTACTGTCTGGTAGTATGCTGGTCTTGATTTCTTGCTTTGATGCTTTTTTGGGACAATTTATCATAAAAAGTGTGTTTCATGTATAAGAATGGTCTCAGGCAATATAGTCATATTTAGATCAGTTTTACTATTTTAATTAACTTGACCTACCTACATCAACATTTCCTGAAGCTGAAGAATACCTTATGGATCAAAAAATTCACGATTTATTTTTTCAAATGAATTAAATGACATGCAGGAATTAAATCGCTCATCTAAATTCGCTTAATTGTAAAAACCACAATAGAATTCAGGTCTTCTAAATTTGCTCTGTGTGTGTGTGTGTGTGTGTGTGTGTGTGTCTTTTACCATGTTGTGGCAAATAATTGTGTTTGGCAATTTTGTAAAGAAAAACAAGTTACAAATAACTAAATCAAAAGTAGTTCAGTTTTTGGAAGGTTTTCTGCTTTGTTTTTTCCCTCTAAACCAATTTGAGGTGAAACTTGAATGACTAGATTACTAGATGATCAGGAAGATTTGGTCATATACAGGCAGGCCTCATTACACTTTGCTTTATTGTGCTTCACAAATATTGTGTTTTATACAAATTGAAGGTTTATAGCAACTCTTGCAAGTCTGCCAGTGTTATTTTTCCCATAGTATTTGCTCGTTTGGTGCCTCTGTATCACATTTAGGTAATTCTTGCAATATTTCAGTTTTTTCATTATTTGTTATGATCTATGATCATTGTTCTTTGACGTTACTATTATAACTTTATAACTGTTTTTGAAGTACCACAACCTTGCCCATACAAGATGGTGAAATTAATTCATAGCTGTTTTGACTGCTCTATCAACTGTCTATTCCATTATTTCTCCCCTTCTCCTTGGGCCTCCCTATTCCCTGAGACACAGCAATATTAAAGTTATGCCAATTAATAACTCTACAAAGCCTTCTAAGTGTTCAAGTGAAAGGAATTGTCTATCGCTTTGGCAAACTTAGTTGTCTTATTTTATAATTACCATGGCCACCAACCTTCAGTAACCCCTACCCTGATCCATGAGTAGCCGTCAACATCAAGGCAAGACTCTCCATCAGCAAGAAGATTATAACTCACCGAAAGTTGAGATGTTCAGTATTTTTAAGCAGCAAGGTGGTTTTTTTAAAATTATAGTTAACATAGTGTTATATTAGTTTCAATGTATACAATATGACACAACAATTCTGTATATTACCCAGTTCTCATCAAGATAAGTGTACTTTTTTTTTTAAGAGGGCCAGAGGGAGAGGGAAAATCTTAGGTTGTATGCCCAGAGCAGAGCCCCATGTGAGGCTCAGTCTCACAACCCTGAAGTCATGACCTGAGCTGAAATCAAGAATTAGATGCTTAATGAGCCAACCAGGTACCCCAAGATAAGTGTACTTAGTCACCTTTATCTAGTTCATCCATCTCCCTGACCCACCTCCCCTTCAGCAACCACCAGTTTTTTCTCTTTAAGAGTCTATTTTGCTTTCTTTGTTCCTTTGTTTCTTAAATTCCACATCAGTGAAATTTTATGGTATTTTCCTTTGTCTGACCTCTTTTATTTAGCATTACACTCTCTAGGTCCATCCATGTTGTTGCAGATGGAAAGATCTTATCCTTCTTTATGGCTGAGTAATATATGTGTGTGTGTGTGTGTGTGTGTGTAATTATATATAATACTCCCACACATATCACTTCTCTCTCTCTCTCTCCCACTTCATCCATCCATCTATTGATAGACATTTGGCTTACTTCCATATTTGACCATTGTAAATAATGCAATAAGTGCAGGAGAGCATATGTCTTCTCAATTTAGTGTTTTTGTTTGCTTTGGGTAAATAGTCATAGAGTCACTGGATCCTATGGTAATCCAATTTTTAATTTTTTGAGGACCCTCCATATTGTTTCCACAGTGGTTACACCAGTTTGCTTCTCACCAACAGTGCATGAGGATATATACCACTTTTTCTCTATATCCTTGCCAACAGTCGTTATTTCTTATCTTTTTGATTCTAGCCATCCTGACAGGTATAGAGTGGTATCTCCTTTTAATTTTTATTTGCATTTTCCTGATTATTAGGGATGTTGAGCATCTTTTCATATGTCAGCCATCTGTGTGTCTTCTTTGGAGAAAGGTCTTTTCAGATCCTCTGTCCATTCTTTATTTTTTAACCAGCATTCTTTTGGTGTTAAGTTGTATAAGTTCTTTATATATTTTGAATATTAAGTCCTTATCAGATATTATTGGCAATTATCTTTCCCCATTTAGTAGGTTGCCTTTTTTGTTTTGCTGATGGTTTCCTTTGCTTTGCAAAAGCTTTTTATTTTGGTGTAATCCTAATAGTTTTGTGTAATCCTAATAGTTTAATTTTGTTTTCCTTGTGTGAGAAGACCTATCCAGAAAAATATTTCTATGACTGATGTAAAACAAATTACTGCCTATGTTTTCTTCTAGGAATTTTATGGTTTCAGTTCTCGCATTTAGGTTTAGCAATAAATTACTTTTAAATTAAGGTATGTACTTTTTTTTTTAAGACCTAATGCTATTGTGCACTTCATAGACTATAGTGTAAACATAACATATATGCAATGGAATAACAAAAAGTTCATTTGCCTCACTGCATTGCAATACTTGCTTTATTTAGCTGGTCCAGAGCTGAGATCACCATGTCTCTGAGGTGTCCCTTTAAAAATATAAATGATAGTCTATGACAACAATTAAAATTATAAAGCGCCTTTTATTATAAAAGTGTTCACCATGAAGAAACATGACCATCTAGAGGATAAAATGATTTAAAACTAATTCAAGTTAATCAATTAGAAATTAATTACACATCTCTTTAAAATATATTTCAATGTAAAGCATAACCACACTTGAGGGGGGGAAAACCCCAAAACTAGAGTTCTTGAAGAGTCATTAGGCTATCCTTTATTAGAGTAAAAAAGCAGATGATGTTATGGTATTTTTCCAGATGAAATTTAACTCAATGTTACATACTTTTATTTATAGCTGTGTATATTTAATGTAAAAATTAAAATAATTCCCCATTAAAAAAGGGAGGAAGAAAAACATGATTTATACTTATACACTAGATTTTGCTAATGAATATTTAAAAAGATCTTTTTAATTGAAATATGAGTACAAAGACAGAAGCATGTGGACTGATACATTTTTATAAATTGAACATACTCATGTAGTCATGAACCAGATAAAAATTAATAACATTAACATTATTAACACCCCAGAAAAATTTTAGTTATCATTCCCACTTCTGAAGTTAACCACTGTTCTGACTTCTATCACCATACATGGTTTTTTTTTCTGTTTTGAAGTTCAAAGAAATGGAATCCTATGTATGTACATTTTTGAGTCTGGCTTTTTACTTAAAATTATATCTTTAAAACTTATCCATATTGTTGAATGTGCAGCAATTTATATTGTTATGGAATAGTCCATGTATGAGTATAATGTTTACTCTTATATAGTACTATTGATCCACTTTGTTTCAAATTTTGGACTATTAAAGTAGTACTAACATAAAAATTCTTGTAAATGTCTGATGCACAAATGTATAACTGTCTGATGTATTTATTCTAGGAACAGATTTGATGGCTTATATGGACTTTATGTTCTGATTTCATGGATACTAGCAAATGTTTTCCAAGTTGATTTTACTAGGGTATACTCCTGCCAGTAGTGGCTAAATTTTAGTCATTCTAGGAGACATGTATTGGTGTCTCATTTAATTTGCATTTCCCTAATGAGTATGATGTTGAGTAACTTTTGATGTGCTTATTTGTCATCCATGTATATTTTGTCAAATTGGGCTTTTTGTCTTATCATTGGCATATCAGAGTTCTTTAAATATTCTGGATACAGATAAGTGTTTTGTAAATACTTCCATTTTGGGGCTTGTCTTTTCATTTCTGTAATAGTGTTTTTTAAGAAGCAGAAGTTTTATGGGCGTCTGGGTGTCTCAGTTGGTTAAATGTCTGACTCTTGATTTCAGCTCAGGTCATGATTTCAGGGTCATGAAATCAAGCCCTGTGTCAGGCTCTGCACTCAGCATGGAGCCTGCCTGGGACTCTATCTCTCCCTTTCCCCCAACTGTCTCTCCTCTCTCTTTAAATAAATAAATCTTCATAAAAGTTAAAACTTTTTTTTTAAGTTCAACTTATGAATATTATCTTTTGTGCCTCTTGAGATACTTTGAGATATAAGGCAGTTTTTTGCCTATACAAGATGACAAAGGGTTTTTTTTCCCCCCCATTTTTAAAAATATTTTAAAGTAATTTCTATGCACAACACAGAGCTTGAACTTAAAACCCCAAGATCAGGAGTTGCACTCTCTACTGACTGAGCTAGCCAGGCACCCCCAAAGACTTGCTCCCTATGTTTTGTGCATCTTTCTGGTTGAGATTTCAATTGAGTTTATTATTCACTTGGAGTTAATTTTTTTATATCCTACAAGTAAAAATTGAGATTCTTTTTTTGGTGTATAAATGTTCATTGTTTTAGTAGTATTTATTGATTATTCTTTCCTTATTTAGTTATCTAGGTACTTTTGTCAAAAGTCAATTGACCATATATATGTGGATATCTTTTCGGAAGTGCCTATTCCATTTTGTGTTTGGGTTGTCTGTCTCTTCATAAAAATTCTTTATATGTTCTAGATATGAATCCTTCATTGGACATATGAAAGGAAATATTTTTCCCTACTTTGTGGCTTAATTTTTCTCTATCTTAATGGAATCTCTCGATGAACAGATTTTTTTATATTAACAGTCTAACTTTTTAAGATATTAGAACATGGGTTAGCAGAGGCAGAGGGGGAAAGAGAATCTTCAGCAGACTGCCTGGTGAGTAGGGAGCGCAGTGCAGGACTCCATCTCACAACTCTGAGATTAGGACCCGAGCCAAAATCGAGAATCTGGCACTCAACTGACTGAGCCACTCTGGCACCCTAACAGTATCAAATTTTTTTATTCTCGTGTTTAGTGCTTTTTGTGATCTGTTTAAGAAATCACTGCCTATCCCAAGGTTAAGATGTCCTTTAGTGCAATTTTCCCAAAGTTTTATTTTTACAATTCACATTCATGTTCATAATCCATGTAAATTCTTTTTTTTTTAACGNCCCAAAGTTTTATTTTTACAATTCACATTCATGTTCATAATCCATGTAAATTCTTTTTTTTTAACGTTTTATTTTTATTTATTTGACAGAGAGAGATTACAAGTAGGCAGAGAGGCAGGCAGAGAGACAGGGAGAGGAAGAAGCAGGCTTCCTGCTGAGCAGAGAGCCCTATGCGGGCCTCGATTCCAGGACGCTGAGATCATGACCTGAGCCGAAAGCAGAGGCTTTAACCCACTGAGCCACCCAGGCGCCCTCATGTAGAATTCTATGTTTAGACATCAAGATTCATTTTCTCCCACATGGATATCCATTAATGCAAATGGAATCTATTATTGAGACCATCCTTTTTCTGGTTGCCTTGGTAGCTCTGTTGGTAAAGCATCTGACTTTTCCTCAGGTCATGATCTCAGGCTCCTGGGTTGGAGAATGGAGCCTGTTTCTCCCTCTCCCTCTGCCTCCCCACCCCCCCCACCTCCCTTGCTCATGATTTTGTGTGCTCTCACTCTTTCTCTTTCTCAAATATCTTCAAAAAAAAAAAAAAACGTCATCCTTTTCTAATTTGAATGTACTTCTACATTTGTCATGAATCAGGTAGACATTATGTCTGTGGGTCATTCTGGATCCTCAATTGTTTTAGTTGTCTTTTGTCCACCCTTGTCTTAGTTACTACAGCTTATAAAAAGCCTTTGGCATCTGAGAGAATAAATCCTCCAATGTTATTCTTCAAGATTATCTTGGTCATTCCTAGCCTTTGAATTTCTATGTAAATTTTGAAGTCAAATTGCCTATCTTAACTATGTATTTTAATAATAATTTTCAAGGGGCACCTGAGTGGCTCAGTGGGTTAGTGGTCTGCCTTCAGTTCAGGTTATGGTCTCAGGGTCCTGGGACCGAGCCCCATATCGGGCTCTCTGCTCAGCAGAGAGCCTGCTTCTCCACCCCCACTCCCCCACCTCCCGCCCCGCGCCTGCCTCTCAGCCTACTTGTGATCTCTCTGTCAAATAAGTAAAATCTTTAAAAAATAACAATTTTCATAATTTATCTGACTTCTTTTGGGGGGGGTTGGGATGGGGAGAGGGGGAGAGAGAATCTTAAGCAAACACCATGCCCAACATGGAACCCTATGTAAGGCTTGATCTCACATCCCTGAGATCATGACCTGAGCTAAAATCCAAAGTTGAACACTTAACCAATTGAGCCACCCAGATGCTCCAATTTATCTGACTTTTTAAATTTCCGAACTAGACAGGTTGAGAAGTTTATTTTGTGTGACACATTAGAATATTGCACAGATATTTTAAAATAATTATTTTAACCTAAACAGTCCTTTAAAAATATCAGTGACTTTTATGTTTTTGAGTTTAGAAAATGGTATTAAATTTGCCAAACTTCTCTGACATAAAAGTGGTAAAAGTAAAACATCAACAACAATCTGTGGAGCAAGAGCTTCGGTGGAAATAAAATATTTCCGTGCTTCTGAATGAGGTAGTTGAAGTGCCTATGGTGGTTGAGAGAAGTCACTCGGGTGGGGAGTAAGGGAACATGTTTTCTAGAGCAGAATGCTGCTACTGCCCATCTGTGAGAGTTGGGAAGATGTCTCACCGTAAATTTCTGTCATCAAGTTAACAAGCTTTAGCCTTGTTGGTAATTTTATACAGTGTATGTTTATGGTCTTTCTTAGTTATAGAGGATTTTCATCTTCCACAATTTAACCTTGAGATAATTGCTCTCAGTTTTCTGCAATCAATATTTTAAAAAATCTTTTTAATGCATAAGAACTGTTTTCAAAGGAATCTGTGCCAAACCTTTCAATAACAGGATTCATTGTTGATGATATATTTAGACAACCCTCCCCTTTTTTAAATCAGTCTTGAAAAAGGTGGACTTACTGAAATGTTTAAAAAGAAATCCAGATTCTACACAGAATATTCAAATGATTCCTGAATAAGAACTAGACTGAAGAAATTCCATATCCAACTGCTGCCTATTATAAACCAAAGAAACTATTAGTTCCCAAGGATCTGTAAATTTTGTCAAATTCAAAATACAGATAATTTCAAATAGAAGATGGTAAAGATTTTTGTATCCGCTATTTCAAGTCCCTAACACTGCATTTGGAATTGATTTAATGCATTTTTTCCAGCTTTATTCCCTTTATTATTTCCCTTTTACCTGGTCTGTATTTCTGCTTCATTTAAAGCTCTCAGCTTGGTGATTCCTGATCTGGTCCATGACCAACCCCAGATTAGATTCTCATGAGGCTACTTCAAAGACTAAAAACAATGGTTTCTCTCCCGAAATTAGATGTTTCTTTTGTAAAGAAGTAGGTGAATTTAATTATCCACTCAGGAATTATCATAATGAGCTGGCCTATTAGGCTATCAGTGCATTAAAAATATCTATAAAAAGCACAAAATAAAAGAATGTCACACTTTTATTTTTGTCATGTCACTTTTTTTGACAAAATATATCTGTGATAACATTTGTTTCATGCGAGAGGTTCTAAAGGTATCCAGTTGGCAATTCCAGATGTTGTCCCCAAATAGGCTTTGGATTGACTAGTTAGAATCATTTTTTGGCATGTTCAAACATTCATATTTCTTTCCTCCAAAACTGGCAAATTGTTTTGAGTCACTGACAGTTATTGTGGGTGTATTCTTCTTTCAAATACAAAAAAAATTCTTTGTCATTATTTATATCTGGTGAGTCATTAACAATACCACACAAATCTGACTTGTATTGCAGTTGATAATTAATGGTTTAAGGACTTTCCAATTTTTCTATTCAGAGAATCTTTTTGATGTATTATATAAATAGGTGGTAAACCTGCAAGGTACAGAATTTTAAGGCATATATATTGAATAGTACATTCTCTTTCCCTATCCCTAGCCACTCAAATTCTAGCAGACAGCCATTATTTTCTATAACTTTTAAAGATATTGTAAGTGTTTGAACATCAATAAATTGATTCATATAAATATTGTGCATGTAATTTTTCCTGTGATTGCATAGTATACATGCTGCTCTGTACTTTGACTTGTGATATATCTTGGATTATTTTCCATATTTATCTCTATAGAGTTTCTTTAATACTTTTGATGATGGTATAATGTTACCTTGTATGAAGGTACATTGAATATTTTACCCAAATTTTCAACCAGTTGGACATTAAGATGGCTTACAACGTTTTTCATAACAAAACATGTTGCAATGAAAATAATTCATTAGTTTACTTACACATTCACACGTTCCAATTACCCACCCACATTAATACGTAACTCTTTTCCCACACACTGTCTCCAACTTAGTGTCAGATGTTTTTTTCTCACTAACTTAATAAGTAAAAAAAAAATGAACTCTCTGATTTTAATTTGCATGTGTGTTAATCTGAATAAAGTTGAGTTTCTTTTCCTATATTTAAGAGTTGCTTACATTATAAACTGTATGCAAATATAAAGTCTAGTAACCACATCACCTCAAATATGATTCAGTTTAAAACCTTGTTCCTCGGGTGCCTGGGTGGCTCAGTGGGTTAAAGCTGCTGCCTTCGGCTCAGGTCATGATCCCAGGGTCCTGGGATCGAGGCCCGCGTCGGGCTCTCTGCCCAGCGGGGAGCCTGCTTCCTCCTCTCTCCTCTCTCTCTGCCTGCCTCTCTGCCTACTTGTAATCTCTCTCTCTGTGTCAAATGAATAAATAAAAAATCTTAAAAAAAACAAAAAAAAACAAAACAAAAAACCTTGTTCCTCCTACAGATGGCATCTGTTTCAGACTGGACAGCTTATTTTATTGTTTACTCCTTTTTCTCTCTAAATTGCCTCTGGTTATTCTGGGATTGGGCTAGAGAGAGAGGCAGGTGAGCCAAAGACCAGGAAAGTTTTACTTCCATTGTGCCATCTGAATATATCCTTGGAGCCTCTAAGTTTGACAATGCTAGTTGCTGACTTTTTCACTTGCAACATACTTCTGTGGGTTTCCCTGGAGAGCTTCCTTCTGGGAACCTCTAGGTGCAATTCCTTTGATGAGGATCATGCTTTCTTTGCTTAGGAGTGCTTTTAACTCCAACCCAACCTCTGCGATTCTTCTGATCAGCCCTATGTTGGGGGCCTTTTGCCTCTCCAATATCCTTCAACACAGAGTGTCTATCACTTGGGATGTCTTTTGGTTTGAGCAAAAGGTGGTTTTGTTTTGTTTGATTTACAAACAATGAGAGGAGGTAAGGAGAGAGAATTCTCAAAACAGTCTTCCCTTGGGGTTAATGCTGGTTTTATTTAGCATGGCAGGGGCAGGTAATACCATGTAATACCTGGTATATAATATGCATTACATAAGCTTTTATTAATAACTTCCCTTCTTAGAGTCAACTAACTATTGTACTTTGGGAGAAAACAGAACTGTGTTTTGCTAGAGGTTTTTTATTTCATTTTTATTATACCATATACATGTAGCAGGGTATTGCCTTTGACTTTTACTGCTTTCTGCAAGTTTCTGCTGATCCCCCAAAGACTGAAAGCAATATACAATTTGACAAAGAGCCAAATATGCTACGATATTGATTTCAGTTTAGGTCATGATCTCAGGATTGTGAGATCAAGCACCACATTGGGTTCTGTAATGGGTGTGGATTCTGCTTAAAATTCTTTCTCTCCCTCTGCCCCTCCCCATCCTGCTCACACATGCTCTCTCCAACTCTCTCTCTCTTGCCATATATATATATATGAAATAGTAAGACAATAAAATTAAGTAGAGTTGCAATTCCAGGTTAAAAATGTATCATGGACTGGGGTGCCTGGGTGGCTCAGTCGGTTAAGTGCCTGCTTTGGCTCAGGTCATGATTCCAGGGTCCTGGGATCGAGTCTTGCATTAGGCTCCCTGAGGGAGCCTGTGTATTTCCCTCTGCCTGCCTGCCTCTCTCTTCTCTCTCCCTCACAAATAAATAAATCTTTTAAAAAAATGTATCATAGACCAAAGAAAGGATATGTTATAAGCACTGATATATAAATTCTTGAAACCAGTAATGATTATAGAGAAGAGAAGCCCAGGGGAAACATTGTTATTTGAGTATTCATAATATGAAGACTCAAAGTTATACATCTGCTTAAGGAACTGAAACTCATCATAATTGCTCACTGGTAAACATTTGTCTTAACAATAATGTCCACTCCTGCTCCTGACATCAATTTTCAGATTGACTATTTCAAAAATATGGGCACATGCAGATATAACCATAAAGCGCAAATGAAATGCAAAACGATTGTCAACTGAAATTCAAAATCTTGTAAAGGATAAAGAATTTCATGAAGTCAAGTTCAATGATTTTTAGAGCTCTTTGAATCACATTCAGTGTCATGGGTAAATGAGTGGAAGAAATTCTCTTTTCAGTGCTTTTTCAAAGAAATTAAGCTTCATGTTGTGTTCGAATTAGATTTGTAAGGGGTAACAATCTATACAACTAGAGGAAAGAGCCTGCTAAAATTCTCTTGAAAAAATACTAAAAATTTTGGTGGGTTAAGAACAGTGGACAGGCTGGCAGATTTCTGTTCTTTGTAACTTACGATTTCCTATAATATGTTTTATAACCTATGTGGTTAAGTTTCCATTGGAAGCTTTTTACAGATAAGTAATATTCTGTGTGTGTGTGTGTACATACGTGTGTGTACAACATCCTCTTTATTCTTCTACTGATGGGCACCTAACTTGATAGATCTTGGCTATTACAAGTAATGAGATGCAATAAGCATGAGGTGCCTATGTCTTTTTGAATTAGTGTTTTCATTTTCTTTGGGTAAAATACCCAGTAGCAGAATTATTGGATTATATGGTATTTTTATTTTTTATTTTTTGAGGAAACTCCACACTGTTTTCCACAATGGCTACACCAGTTTTATTCCCACCAATAGTGTATGAAGGTTTCTTCTGTTCCATATCCTCACCAACACTTTGTTGTTTTTGATTTTAGCCATTCTGGGGTGTGTGTGTGTGTGTGTGTGTGTGTGTGTGTGTGTGTGTGTGTGTGTGTGTGTGTGTGTGTGTGAGGTGGTATCTTCTGGTGGTTTTGATTTGCATTTCCCTGTTGATGAATGATGTCGAACCTCTTTTTATGTGTCTGTTGACTGTATATATGTCATCTTTGGAGAAATATCTATTCAGATTCTCTGCCCATCTTCTAATCTGATTGGTATTCTTTTTGTGGGGTCGAATTGTGTAAGTTACTTATACATTTTGGATATTAACTCCTTATCAGCTATATCATTGGCAAAAATTTTTTCCCCATTCAGTAGGTTGCCTTTTTGTTGATAGTTTCCTTTGCTGCTCAAAAGCTTTATTTGGTGTCGTCCTGATAGATGACTGTTGCTTTTGTTTCCCTTGCCTCAAGAGACATGTCTACAAAAACTTTTCTACTGCTGATGTCCTAGAAATTGCCACCTGTGTTTTCTTCTAGGAGTTTTATGGTTTTAAGTCTCACATTTGGATCTTTAATCCATTTTGAGTTTCTTTTTGTGTATGGTGTGAGAAAGTCAGCTAGTGTCATTCTTTTGTTGTAGCTGTCCAGTTTTCCCAGCACTATTTAATGAAGAGGCTATATTTTCCCCATTGTATATTTTTGCATCCTTTGTTGAAGACTGACTACATAAAGTGGGTTTTTTATGCCTTTCTATTCTGTTTCATTGAGTTATTTTTGTGCCAGTACCATACTGTTTTGATTAGTAAACCTTTGTAGTGTATCTTGAAACCTGGGACTGTGATACCTTCAGCTTTTTTCTTAAGATTGCTTTGGCTATTTGAGGTCCTCTGTGATTCCAAACAAATTTCAATATTCTAATTCTGTGAAAAATATTTGTATTTTAATAGGTATCACATTAAATCTGTTAATTGCTTAGGTAGAATGGAATGTCTGTATTGTTTGTGTTGTCTTCAGTTTCTTTCATCAGCGTTTTATAGCTTTTTTTCACCTCCTTGGTTAAGTTTATTTCTTGGTATTTCATTCTTTTTTTGGTGTAGTTGTAAATGGAATTGTTTTCTTAATTTCTCTTTCTGCTACTTCACTATTAGTATATGGAAACACAAATGATTTTTGTGTATTTTGTATCCTGCAACTTCAGTGAACTTAATTCTAATAGTGTTTTTTAGTGGTTTTTAGGGTATTCTGTGTATAGTACCATGTCATATGCAAATACTGACAGTTTAACTTTTTCCTTACCAATTTGGATGCCTTTAATTACTTGTCTGATTGCTGTGGCTAGGACTTTCAGTACTATATTGAATGAAAGTGATGAGAGTGGACATCCTTGTCCTATTCATAGTCTTAGAAGAAAAGTTCTGTTTTTCACCATTGAATATGATGTTAACTGTGGTTTTTCATATGCAGCCTTTGCTGTGGGAAGGTATGTTGTCTCTAAATCCACTTTGAGAGTTTTACTGAGACCTTTAATTAGTACCTTTATTGATACAAGGATAAATATTTTACAAGATTTCTTCTTTCATATGGTAAGAAAGGAGATTTTACATAGCATTTAAATTCTCCAGGAATGAAAACTCATGTTCACCAGGTTTTTTTTAAAATAAATACAATGGAAATTTATACTTTATAATACAGCTCAATCACATTAAAGTCTACAATCTGATTCCACAAATTGAAGAGAAAATTGGCAAGCATTATGACATTATAGGGCCTTTAAAAGAGACTTATTTGAATATCAAATGATTCAAAGAAGAGTAGATGAAACAGTTGGCAATTTTTGCACAAATTTTTCTCTTTAAGTTCATGCTATAAAAGTCAAAATGTAAAGTGAAAGCTGTTGAATCACAATATCACACAGTTTTCCAGAATTATGCTAAAAAGCTAACACTTGATTTATCCTTTGTTCTAAGAATTAGCTAGTTGAAATTCGAATGTATCTTAGCTAAATGGCATAGATTTGGATGAAGTAGAAAAGTACACATATGATATGGGAGCAAACTCATAACTGACTTATGAAAGGAAGTAATGTAAAAAAAATACCTAGGGGACTACCTAGGTACATTTTGTTATAGCTAGTCAGGAAGTAGTAACAAATTGAATCATTAGTAAGAAATTAAACGTGATAGTTTCTGAGAAAGAATCTTACCATTATATTGTTGAGTGTTAAAAAGTGGTTTTCTAGGATTATGATCCTGTTACTATAACAGGCTAGAATATTCATACTTTTGTACCTGTTGAAAACAACTGAAAATTCTGGATAAAAATTTGAAAACTAGATAGTTTAAAAAGCATCAAACAGTAACAATATAGTGAAAAATCACCAGGCTAACTGTAAGTGGAAACTAGAGTATGTATGAACATTTAGAGTGCCAAAGTCATGTTTTCCCTGAGGCATTTAGCAAGCTAGGTATGTACACATGGGGCTCTGGAAGCCTGCGTAGAACTAGCAGGAAAATATCCAAAGCTCAAAATTGCCCAAAATGGGCCACAAAGGGTTGCACAGTTACAGTAATGTGAACCAAAAATACACTGAACCACCTGCTTGGCCAAGCGGCCTGTGAATAAAGTTGCTTTGTTACTGAGCAGAGCACAAAAGCAAAACAAATGAAGCAAATTTACTGAGTCCTGTTTTTTTTTGTATTCGTTGGCTTGTTTGTTTTTGCCAAGCAAGGAGTCTCTCTTGGCAATTGTTCCATGTGCATTTGAAAAGATTGGGTGTATTGTTTTGTACATGTCAAGCCCAATTTGTTGGCAGTGTTGCTGAAGAATTCTGTATCCTTACTGATTTACTGTCTTATTATTTTAACTAGGACAAGGGGTTTTGAATCTTTAAAGTGGATTTGTTATAAACCATGACTATTGGAGCTTCTTTTTCAGTCAATTCTATAGTTTTTTAATTGTAACATGTAGATATACATCAATCTAATTATCATTGAAGTTGGATTTAATCTACAGTCTTGCTATTTGTACTGTATTTTTTAGAAAGACTAATAAAACAGTTATCCTGTAGTGAGACCCATCCTGTCAGAGAAGTCAACAATCACTGATATCAGTAATGGAAACCAGCTATAAGGAAAGGTACTGCAGATTTTAAATGACAATAAAATATAACTTTAGGCCAAGGTTTGATCTGTGACCATTTTTGTATAGTCCTCATGCTAAGAGTGACTTTTACATGACTAAAGGGTTGGAAAAAGGAAGAAAGAAAACAGAAAACAAAGAATATGCAATAGATACCATATGTATTCCACAAAGCTCCAAATATTTACTTTCTGGCCCTTTAAAAATAAAATTTTAACCTCTGAAAATGGAAAAATTTTGATGTACTGGATAAAATTGTAGAAAAATATTACTTACCAAACTAAGAGGAAATAGAATATTTGTATGGTCTAAAACCATTAGCAAAGTTCAACTAGAGACAAAAAATCTTCCCCAGAAGAAAACTAGCCCAGATGGCCTCACCAATGTGTTCTACCAAACATGTTATTGGAAGACTCTTCCAGAAAATAGAAACAATGTAAGGAAAATACTTTCTCATTATATAAAGCTAGCATAATTTGGAGGCCTAAAATAATAAGTATAATACAAACTGAACAACTTCATGGGCCAATCTCTCTATGAACAGAGACAAAAATCAAAATAAGACTAAATCTAGTGATTTTTAAAAAAATGCATCATAACTCAGAATTCTCAGGAAAGCAAGGAAGGTTTATCACCAGGAACTAAATTTGATACAGTATCATGTTAAAGGAGCAAATTCACATGATCTCAATAAATGCAGAAAAAAACATTAGATTTATTAAAAAATTAAAATACAATAGGCTCAAAGGAGTCCCTTGTGCTCAGCCCATGTCACCAAACTGAGACATTACCTAATCTAACTGCAGTTTCACCTTCTTGCAGGAATGTAGTCTTAACCAGTCAGTCTGGAATATTCTTGTCAGCACAGTGAGGTAATCTCCTGAGGTTCATTCCTGACACACTCCAAAGAAAAGTGACCTTATTGGAAACAATCCACTCTGCTAGAATAACTCCTTTCTCCACCTCCTCCGGTCTATAAAAGCCTTTGATTTTCTGCAGATCCTTAGAATTCCTTTCTGTTTTCTAGATAGGATGCTGCCCAATTCATGACTCATTGAATAAAGCCAATTAGATTTTTAAATTTACTTGTGTAAAATTCACAAATACAATAAAACGTTCATTCTCTTTATAGCTTTTTAAACTAGTATCTGCAGTAACACTTGAAAGTCAAAGACCAATTTTACGTAAAATCAGGAATGAGGGGATCTGTTCTAATGATCAATACTTCATTTGAACATCTAGTCAGCACAGTAAGACCAAGATAAAAGAATTTCAAACAATGACACATGATCATTATCAACTGCTTATGATATTATCTGTTCAAAATCTAAGAATTCACATCCACATGATTAGGTACTTCTCCAAAATCTAACACCGATAAATGGACAATATAGAAATTATTAGGCCAAAATATAAATGGTAAAGGGAACCCAGAATGGATAGTTCAAACCAGACTCCAATAAAACTAGGATGTGAAGTTGAACTGTGAGCTTAATGGCTTCCCTTCAGAATAATACTCCCTGCCCCTTTGAAATAATAGTCTGCACTCTTATTTTTACATCTTAAACTTGCATTTACTCCCAGATAATTGCAGTCTTATTCCCACTCAGTGTCACTGAAATTACTCTTAAACAACCCAGTCTGTATGTCTGGCTGTTAGAATATGCCCATGTATGCCCATTTTCCCCCCCTTTTCCTTGCTTTCTTCTCTTGCCTTCTTTTCTTCTTTTTGAGTGAAAACAACCATTAATCACTTTGTCTTCAAAAGTAGAAGGAAGAAATCTTCATGGAATAGATCTTTCTTCCTTGAAACAGTAATTTATTTTTTAAAAGATTTATTAGAGCACACCCATGAATGGGGGGAGGGGCAGAGGGAGAAAAAGCGAGAGAATCCTAAGCAGACTCCCTGCTGAGCATGTGGGGGGTCATGACCACACTGAGATCATGACCTGAACCAAAATCGAGTTTAATGCTTAACTGACTGAGCCACCCAGGCACCTCTGAAACAATAATTTAAAGGGTCTATTTTAGTTATGTAGACAAGTTAGAACAAAGGATGCTTAGATGATATTATCTTAAATTTAACCTTGATTCTAGTATTTTTAAGGTGATAAATATATATTTTAATATCAGAACTATACTAATATACATTTTCAGCAGAACACGTATTCTGATATAGGTTATATTAAGCAAATTTACCTCATTTTCCTTACAGCAAATTTAAACTGCTTCTCACTTTTTTCATTTTAGTTTTATTGCAATTATTTTCATAAAACTATTTTTGTCATTATTTCAAAGAATACTGGGCACTTGTCAACTATATCAAATTGTATTACTCATGTTTCTGTTATTGGGATCTTCCTTTGTCTTCATTTCTACCAAGTCCAACATTTTGGGTTTCTCTGGCAAATGTAATATATGTAAAGCTATTGGATTTTTCTTTCATTTTAGCTATCTGTAATTTTAGATGTCAACTTCATATTTTGTTGATTATTTTTATGAAATTTTATAAAAATTTCCATTAAGACTTATGTAGACAGTAAACACTATTTTCTATAAATCAGTTTTTAACTCAAATATCCTTTACTAGGTCCACAGAAAACTTACCCTTGGTTTTTCCTGAGAATCTGTCGTCCTCTATAAAATTTTGTCTTCTCCGTGCACAGAGGTTTATCAGTAGTGTGTTCACTCAAGTTGATACAGATTCCTGATTCCTGTCTGTATCTCCCTTCCCTGTCTGCACATTTCTTTTGATCCCTTTTAGTAATAAATTATCAGTGAGACCTCCTACATTTGTTTCCATCTGTTCACATGCAGTGCAAACATTCCTCTCAGGCACCTATCTACTCACGTGCCTTGAGGTGCTGTGAGCAAGTGGAGCTCAGGTTCTCTTTGCCCTTATGACCTAAAGTTATCTCCTGCCAATACTTTTCTTCTTTCAAGGTAACTGGAAAGCTGTGCTTTATTTAAGTATAATTAATCTTACTACGTTAACTTCATGTGTATCATATAATTCAAGAATTCTATATATTTCTCAGTGATCATTGAGGTAAGTGTACTCTGTCACCATCAATTTCACTCATTCCCTCCCCCTCACAAACCACCCTTCTGGCAACCACTAGTTTGTTCCCAGTGTTTATTAGGAGTCTTTTTTTTTTTTTTTCCCACCGCAGTTCTCCTTTTTTTTTTTGTTCCTGTTGGTTTGTCCTGTTTCTTAAATTCCACATATGAATGAAATCATGATGTTATGATATTTGTCTTTCTCTTACTGACTTATTTCACTTAGCATTATACCTTCTGGATCCCACTCTCCCCCCACATATTGTAAATGACACAATTTCATTATTTTTTTATGGCTGAGAAATACTCCGTTTTTCCATTCATCTATCAATAAACACTTTGGTGGATCCCCATCTTGACTATTGTAAATGGCTGCAATAGACATAAGGGTGTACAGATCTTTTCAAATTAGTATTTTTTAAATATAACTAGCCAGCATTGGAATTAGTGGATCATGTGATATTTGTATTTAAAATTTTTGAGGAATCGCCATACTGTTTTCCACAATGTCTGCATCAATTTGCATTCCTACCAGCAGAGCATGAAAGGTTCCTTTTTCTGTTTTGTCCAACATTTGTTCTTTCCTGTCTTTTGAATTCTAGCCATCCTGACAAGTATAAAGTGATATCTCATTGTGGTTTTAATTTGCATTTCCCTGATGATTGGTGATGTCGAGCATCTCTTCTTGTGTCTGTTGGTCATTTCTACGTCTTCTTTGGAAAAATGTCTACTCAGGCCCCTGCCTCCTCTAATCTGTGATTCCTTCTAGAGTATTTTTCCTCTAGTGTATTCAGTTATTGAATTCTTCATCTGATTGGTTCCTTTTAATATTTTCTTTTTGTTGAAGGTCTCACTGGGATCTGCCATTCTTCTCAAGTCCATTAAGTATCATTATGACCATTACTGTGAATTCTTTATAAGGCCTATTTCTTACCTCCATTTCATTTATGACTTTTGCTGTGGTTTTGTTCTGCTCTTTCATTTGGGACTTATTCCTCTGTCTCCTCATTTTGTCCAGCTCTCTGTTTGTTTCTAAATATTAGGAAAGTCTGTTATATCTCCTGATCTTGAAAATAGTGATTTTATGAAGACGAGGTCTTGAGGTGTTCTCTAGCACAGTCCCTTTGTTCACCAGACCCAGACATTTCAGGGCTGTCTCCTATGTGTGTTGTCTGTGCCCCAGCTGTCGGTGAGCCTCATTTGTCTTCAGTCCAGTTGGCTGCACTGGCCCACTTCGCAGTTAAGGGGCCAGTCTGGAACCACAGTGGACTTATAGTTGGATGGTGTCAGCAGTTCTCAGACATCAGTCCTCCACCTTTTTCGCCAGGGCTATAGTTCTACTGAACTATAGGACGTTTTCCTAGCATTGTTCCCTGAGAGGTTTCTGGGGTGGGCAGGGCTGGCAGTTGGGACAGATAATTTCAGGGCTGCAGAAGTACTTACAGGCAGGGGCGCCTGGGTGGCTCAGTGAGTTAAGCCTCTGCCTTCGGCTCAGGTCATGATCTCAGGGTCCTGGGATTGAGGCCCAAGTCTGCTCAGCGGGGAGCCTGCTTCCTCCTCTTTCTCTGCCTGCCTCTCTGCCTACTTGTGATCTCTTTCTGTCAAATAAATGCATAAAATCTAAAACAAAAAAACAAAACAAAAAAAGTACTTGCAGGCACTGTCTGCACTGCTGGTAATAAGGTTCAGCTTCTGGGGCTGCAGTGGAACTGGTATATGAGGTTATCTCTCTCCAGGGCAGGAGTCACTTGGGATGGTGCTGGTCCCTTGCTTTGGAAGGACTCCTGCTGAGTGGGTGGGTTAAATGGGGTGGATTCTCAGAGTGAGGGGGCAGGGCACGCGTTGTTAGCAAGGTGGGTGGAGAGCATTGGTGCTGTTTCCTGCCAGTGTCTGGCTATCAAGGCTGGGGGAGGGATCAGAGAAATGATGCCCGCCAGCTCTTCCGTGTTTGAAGAATTCTCCTAAAGATCCCTGTCCTCCAGCACACGTCCTGAGATTAATAAAGCTTCATGCATAACCCAGGTGCTTTTTAAAGGGTTGTTTATATGTTACATCTCAGTGCTATCTCTTTAAGGGCAAAGACTCCGTTTTCTATTGCTCTCAGGCTCTCCCAGAGAGCTTACTGATTTTTAAAGTACCCAGAGTTAAGCCCTGCTGGTTGTTATAAAAACTTGCAAAATTAAGCCACACTGGTTTTCAAAGCCGAATATTCTAGGCATTTATCTTCCCAATGCAGGTCCCCCATGTCTGGGGTGCCTGGTGTGCGGTCTACTCCTCTCATTTCTTCATGATTATGGTATCACTTCCATTTGTGACTAGTGTCCCCAGAAATCTAGTTTCTGATCGCGTCTCTGTCCCTTCTACCTTTCTTATGTGTCCTTCTCTCTATGAATAACTGCAAAAAGTCTGTTCTGCCCGTCTTTGGGCGTTTTCTCCGTTGGTTGCACTGATACGGATATTATCTAGGTGTGTGCTTGGGATAAGGTGAGCTTAGGATCCGTCTACTCCACCACCTTCACAAAACTCTCCAAAAGTATTTTTTTCATCTTTGGGGCAGGGATCCCACTTTCTTTTTTCCCTCACTGGAACTTAATCTTTACCCACAAATTGATTGGTCTTTCATTCTTTCTTTTTCATTATTTTACCTACTAAATTCTCCTAAGAATTTAAAATGTGTGAAAACTAAAACTTAAGGCTACTTCTATAGTTTATGCTCCTACAAATTTCCCCTGAGGCATGAAAATAAAGGATAGGCTGTTTGCTTGAGTGATGTCTACCTCCTCCAAAAACACAAAAGACCAAAAACCAAAACAAAAACAAAATACAAACAAACAAACAAAAAAACCAAACAAAAAACTAACAAGAAATAGGTAAATTATTTCAAAATATTACAAAGCCATGTTACATAATTTTTATATAATTGATTATCACATTTCCTAATACTGTTAATAGAATGTGATTCTTTTGTTAGGTGTCTTTTTAAATTTCCCTTAGGATGTTTTAGTGGCCGTGAACTTTAGTTTGTGTTTATATCTCTAGCGGTCAGATTAATTGGTGTAAAAAGTTCAAAGTATGTATTTCTTTTAGCAAGGAGCTGAGGGCATTCATGGGACAGAGGTTTGTCAGCTAAGTTTCAGGAAAAGTTAAAATTGCAGCTTCTGGTAAATAGGTACTCATTGCATTGTGGAAAAGTTTAATAGCATAAGTTTTGGCTTCATAAAAAATTCTCCCCATTCTATTCCTTATTTTGTGTTTTAATTTTTGCTGGGGAGGAAAAAGCAAACTTATACACATGTGGGGACATCTTCTAGAAGGGAGGAGGCATAAAATTGAGACCTTCATTCATTTTCCTTTGAAATCTACTGAAACAGAAACAATTGTGATGTTCTGGTATTGCCCTGACTGATTTAATACAATCCCCACTCATCCAGCTCCATAAGAGGAGGAATACAACAGGCACATGGACTCAATACAGGATTCTGGGTGAGCTCGAATGAGAACTTGCTTATGGCTTGTTTGTGCTTGATTCAGGGAACTTCTCCTGACCAGATCTGTGTGTATGTTTTGGAGTGAGAGCAGAGCAGGAACTGCTGCATAGATCTCTGTGTATATGTAGGAAAATGATCTGTGAAATCTGGGGCTCAGGCCTGTGATAGTCAGTACCTGGCAGTGATTGAGTATAACCCAGGGAGATATAATTTCTCTTCTCCTACCCTCTGTGAGATCAGTCCTAGACTAGTCTGGAGACGTGTCACATTAGTGGACAATGGAGACTGTGCAACTGTAATAACACACAGCAACAGAAAGCCACAACAGAGCAGACAATTGGCCCACTGAAATGGCCCAGACTTCTCAATTTCTTTGTCATGAAGTAATTGGAACTGACTGTGATTTTTGTTTTGAACAATTGACACCTTGAACATTGCTTGGATTTTTCCCAGGAGTAGAATATTTTGCCATAGAAATAAGAAAATACTTAAAACAGAGAAATGGGACTTATGGTATTTAACTTAAATATTAAAAATAGATTTTAGATAACCTTATTGAAGAACAAAGTGAGAGGATTGACATCACAGCTTACTATAAACTAGTCAAACAATCAAGACAGTTTAATAGTGGTGAAAGAGGGGCACCTGGGTGGTTCAGTCGATAAGCATCTGCTTTCGGCTCAGGTCATGATCCCAGGGTCCTGGGATTGAGCCCCGCATCAGGCTCCCTGCTCAGTGGGAAGCCTGCTCACTCCCTCTCCCACTACCCTGCTTATATCCCATCCCCCCTCTGTCAAATAAATAAATTAAATCTTTAAAAAAAATAGTGGTGAAAGAATAGAGATATACAACAGTTGAACAGAGTGAAGTGCCCAGAAATAGACCCACATAAATATAATCAACTGATCCTTGACAAAGGAGCAGAGGCAATGCAATGGAGAGAGGACAGTCTTCTCAACAAATGGGATTAGAACAAGTGGATGTCCATGTACAAAAAAATTAAATATAGACCTTTCTCCTTTCACAAAAATTAACTCAAAATTGATCCTAGACCAACAAGTAAAACACAAAGTTACAAAACTTCAGAAAATAGAAAATCTAGGTGACCTTGAATTTGACAATGAGTTTTAGATACAATAAAAGCACAACCCATGAAAGAAAAGCCACGGTCTGGGAGAAAATATTTGCAAAATGCATCTGATACAGGACAAAAATATTCAAAGAACTCTTAAAACTCAACGATGACAAAATAACCCAATTTAAAAATGGACAAAAAAAAATCTCACCAAAGAAGATACACAGATGACCACTAAACAAATGAAAAGATGCTGAACACCATGTGTCATTAGGTGATTGCTAATTACATAACAGTGAGATACAACTACATACCTGTTAGAACAGTTAAAATCCCAAACACCAGCATCACCAAATGCTGTCAGCGATCTAGAGCGACAGGAACTCTCATTTACTATTATGGGGAATGCAAGATGGCTTAACCACTTTGGAATTCTCCACTTCTGATAAATTTTTCTGTAAATCTAAAACTGCTCTAGAAAATAAAGTTTACTGAAAAAAGATTAAAAATTCTACTCTGTAAAATAAACTGGTGAAGCTGGATATGTAACTTATGAGCAGATATAAAAGTAGAGGCACAGAAAGATTAAATAACTTGCCAGGTCAATCCGAATCTGTGGTTGGCCCTGGAGACCGTTCTGGTTCAGAGAGTTAGATATCATTCTTATTTTATCACATACTTCCACACATAATCTCTGCTTTATGTTACACTAGCCTATTTTGTCACAGTACCACTTTCTAATTTAAAAACCTACAAAAACAGCACATTTGCAAGCCAATAGTCTTTCTTAGAGAGTTAGAGGTCAGAGAGAGGCAACGCCAAATAACAAATATAAAAACCTAAAATAACATGTCTAATTTCCAACTTCTAAAAGTCTCAAACTATTTGCCACTGGGATTTCTTCTTGGCCCATTGTCCTAAGAAGAATCCAACTTTCTACAGTTTTCTGGCTATTGTTTTTCAATATTTCTCTCCTCTTTTGCCTCAACAGTTCTAAGGGAAAAAAATTGAGAGATTAAAAAAATATTTACCCAACGTTATTTCTCTTGTATTATCATGAACATCCCAGTTATTTCTTTGGTATTTGTTTGGCTTTCCCACTGAGTAGCCTCATCCATTAGGCCAAGTAGCACATCAATTCATTACAATTCCTGTAAAGACGATTGCTTTCCAAAGAGATGAATATTGGTGGTTTTTCTTGGGCCATACTGTAGAGATAATTATATTTTGCACTTTTATAAAAATCTCCAAATTAACATCATCATTCATAACATAACTTCTGTTTATGTATGTTGAATACAGAAACTACATCTTTTGTTGTTGATGTTGTTTTACAAAAAACTACTTACCAGTGATGTACTTTGGGCAAGTTACATGAGTTTGAATGATTCCCTTTCTTTACCTGTAAAATGGATATGCTAATGGTCATTACTTAATAAGGTGATTGTTAAAAAATTAAATGAGTTAATATGTGAAATAAGCCCAGAACTGCATATCAATTTATTTCATTATATTATAGTTAATGTTATTAGTTTTATTTATTAGCAGAGATGTAAAAATGTCTTTAAATTTAAAATACACTTAATGCTATAGTTATTTCATGGAAACCTCATTTTGAAACTATTCCCTTAAAATCCAAGTTATCCATATATCTGCAGATTACAGCTTTGTACTTATGCCAATACAACTGCCCATCTCAGAAGGCTGTTAGAAATTATATTGATGATCAAACCTAATAAATGCTATCTTGGAGAACAAAAATAATCTGAATCCAGGATAAGTCCCATTGCATCCAAACCAGGTGAGATATGAGATGGAGATAGTCACCACATTATGAAAGTAAATTGTGCTTGGAGCTGAGAAATAAAGTGGAATAAGAATTTAATTCTCTTACAAACTCCAGGCTATCATACGTCCTATATATAGAAAGAGATTTAAATGGTCTGAGATGCTTAATCCTCACACTAATGGACTCAGAGTATTGGGAACCCAGGAACGTAAATATAAATCTTGCCCAGAGAAATATTTTTATGAGGACAAGTACCTTCATAGAGAGCGTTTCTAAAGTCTCACAAATGCATGTTTTGACCTATATGTATATAGATAGCCACAAAACCCCTTTCTACTAGTGCCCAAGAGGATGGCAGGATTTTGACATCTTATATTTTTGTGACGCCCAGAGCAAAGAACCACCTCTGAATATTTTCTAACCATATCGCACATTAAGAATGAAGAGAGCATGTTGTTTTTTTTTTTAAGATCCCAAATTATTCAATGTTATATATACACCAGAACCTAGTTTCCTCTCAAATCCATAATATATAAGTAGTACAGAAGGGGGAAAGGGCAGGAAACTTGCGAGAATGCCCCCAAATTGGTAAATCAGAATCGGATCTGGGTGCATTCAAATCAGGAAAACTTGTTAAAATACAGATGACAAGACTGCATCTGCTGAGATTCTATTTCAGCCAGCTCGTCTGTGATGGGCCAGATATTTGTATCTAACAAGCTCTTTTGATGACCCTAAAGCACACTAAAATTTCAGCTCCCCTGAATAAGACTAGAGGAAGGAACAAAAGAAAGGGGTAGATGTGGTCTTGTAGACACTCGGGTCTTAAATTCGAAACCCTAGATGTGCATGGGAGAGGGGAGAGGCTGTTTTCCCTTCTTTGTTTAGTTTACTTGATTTTGATACTAGTTTCTATAGTCATATTAACATTCAGTTAAAGACTGTTAAGCTTGCTTGGTTCTGTCAAAGTGATCATGAATCTGTCCTCTATCACCACACACACACACACACACACATTATGCAGTGTTATATATGCAGTGAAAATATGTTCTCAACATAATTCTGTCTTTACCTAAATATAGTTTGGAAATTAAAAAAGAAAATAGCATCTACCCAAATACTTCTTATTTCCAAAGACAGTTATCTTTTATTTGTGCTGATTCTTACCATACTCTGTAATGTTAAAAGCAAAGAGCAAATAGAATACAATAATAAAACAAGGAGTACTGTCTTGTATGACTGACCTAAAACATAATAAAGCAAGCGTTTTGAAACAAAAGATCATGAATACATGACAGAAAGAGAAATGTTTATCATAAATTCACTTTATCTCTTACACTATATATTGAAACTCCAGATATATTAAGCAGGTATTTTGAAACTTCAGAAAAATCTTAAGCATTTTATTTGACCAGATGATAAATATATTTGAAGGAAGTAGAAAAACAATGACAAGGAAATATTGATGTGAACATATAATTTAAAATATCTATATAAAAATATGCTAAAAATTTTACTTTAACAGTTTTGATAAAATGTATTTCCATCCCAGATAATGACAAAGTAGCTTTAATAAATAAAAAGCTAAACCAGAGTATAAGAAAGTCAAGATTTATAGATGAGTGAGCCAAAGATATGAAAATAAATTGAGAAAGAGAAAACATAAAATAAGAGAAAGAGATAACTAAAGACATAAAAACAAAAGATGTTTATTTATGGAATTTTATTTTTATGTTATCCTATTATAAAAAAGATTTGTAGAAGAAAAATTAGATTTTCTTTCTCTTTAATGATCAAATAAGTTAAACTTATTTCAATCGTACTAAACTCCATAAAACTTTTTCTTAAAATCTGTCACCAAATGCATATCCCATTTGCGGTTAAAGGATATAGTTATTTTTTCTTTTCTAAATATTTTAAGTGACCTCTACTCCCAACATGGAGCTTGAACTCACAATCCTGAGATCAAGAGTTTCCTGTGCTACCAACTGAGCCAGAGAGGAGTCCCTGGATATAGTTTTATAGAGCTAATGCTATTGATACCTGACACAATCTTTTAGAAGACAATATGACAATAGATAGCATGAACCATAAACATAGACATATTACTTGAATGAGTAGTAATTTCAGCCATTAACTTTTCAAAACAAAATATTTGCAGATGGATTTTTAACATAGCATAATCTTTAATTTCAACAGAATATTTCTATTCAATTTTTATTCACAATAATAGAAATGAGTTGGTAAATTTGAAAAAAATAATCTGAAGCTCATAAAATAGACTATAGAAAAACAAAGTAATGGAACAATATGAGATATAACAGTATAAATTAAGATGTCTACCTATTCATCTTCTGAAAAATTATTCATTGAAAACAGACTGGATAGTGCATTTGAACTTCATCTACACTGTTATGTGTATCAGTAGTTCATTCCTTCTTCTACTGAGTAGCATTTATGTAGTTGTACCAGAGATGGTTTACTCACCAGTTGAAGGACCTTTGGGTACAGGATTTTGTGAGGTGAAAGAAGCCAAAGGCTGTGTTAATGTATTTCCTATGTATTTCCTGGGCTTGCTGTAACAAATTACCACAAACTAGATCGTTTAAAACATGTAAGCATTAGAATTGATTCTGGTAAAGTCTAAGATGGAAATAAGGAACATGTTATTGGACACTGGAGAAAAGGTAAAAAGACTATCCTTATTAAAAAGCGACAGAGAACTTGCCTGAATTGTTTTGGGTGGAAAATAGAACTTAGAAATAATGAATTTGGATATTTAGATAAGAGAATATTTAGAGAAAGTGTTGAAGGCATGGCCTAGTTTCTCTTTGTTGCTTATAATAGAATGAAAGCAAAATGGGATAAAGTGAGGAGGGAAATGTTAACCTGAAAGGAATTGGTAATTGATGACTTGGGAAATCCTCAACATACCTACATTGTTATAGATAAGCAAGCCTGCCCTGGACAGAAATTTGCCCCAGGATGGACTGTACCCAGAGTCACACCCATACCTGATTTAGATGACTCAGAAGATGAGACTGGGGACTTTTTGAGCTGATCACATTTAATCGATGAGATTTTGGTTATAGAGTTGATGTTGGAGTAGGCTGTTGTTGGTTGAATTGTGTCCTCCAAGATATGTTCGAGTCCTAACCCCTGCTAGTAAGGTCTATGGATGTGACTTTATTTGGAAATAGGGTCTCTGCAGATGTGATCAGTTTCAGATAGTATCATTCTGGATTAGGGTAGGACCTAAATCCAATGACTGGATGTCTTTATGAGAGAGAGGGAGGTTTTAGATACACAGAGACACAAATATACAAGGAGAACTTCTTGTGAAGATAGAGGCAAAGATACCTGTCCTCAGGGTAAAAATTTCTAAGTACGAATTTAGAAGCATCCCATTTAATCCCAGGCATTTTGGAATTTCCTTTTTGAGGTTTTGTTTTGTTTTGTTTTGTTTTTTAAACCTACTAAATATGTAGAATGGGAAGCACCAAGGTGTAGTGGCGCTGGTATCACATTTCTGTGTTCAAATTCAAGCTCTGCATTTAGTAGCTTTCAGAAAATAGAGTTAATTATCATCTCTGTGTTTCAGTTCTCCCATCTAGAAAAAGTGGATAAAATGGAATTGCCTTGTATGGTTGTTACTGGGACCAACTGAAGTGATATTTGGCTAGCATTTTGAACAGGGCCAATGAGAAGAGAACTCCTAGTTTTCTCTGTCTGTTCCCAGAACACTTTTGAACACACTAATATATATATAGTTTTTGGCCAAATTCCTCCAACCCCACCCAGATCTGCCCTCTCACTTTGTATTTTCCTTTGTCTCTTCAAGCCCTCATTAACACTTATCTGTTTCAGTCACGTTTGTCTTTTCACTGTTTTCACGATAATGACGTACTTTGTTATCTTGATTCTAAAACACATGTTGCATGCACGTGTGCACAAGCAAACACTCTTTTTATATTTTATCTATAATTTCTATTTTTGGAACAGAGAAGTTCCTCCAAGCTCCACTTAAAAAAAATTTCTTATCAGAAGTCCACAGAAATGACTTTTAAAACTTCAATACTCTAATCTAGCTTCCTGGGAGTTTTCTAACTTTTCCAACAGAGATCGCAGGTGATGACCAGGAAAGTTTGGTAACTGTGTTTTTTGAGGAAATTATGAGTGCTTTTATAGAAAAAAAAAATTGCTCAAGTGTAACTTTACCTAGTTCTCAAACTAAGAGTTAATGTACATTAGAAATGGTTGCCTTAAAATTTAGACGTAGGTCAAAAAAATAAATAAAATAAAATTTAGACGTAGGTCAAGTTTGACTTTCTATTTTATAAGCGAGAAAAATTGGATTTGCTGTTTTAAGTAAGCATAAACGGTTGCATTTCTTATATTTTTGGAGGGTGAAAAACCACGGTGGTTATTTATGTTCCTAGAAATCTTTTAAAAATGCTTTTAACAAGGGCGCCTGGGTGGCTCAGTGGGTTAAAGCCTCTGCCTTCGGCTCAGGTCATGATCTCAGTGTCCTGGGATCCAGGCCCACATCAGGTTCCCTTCTTGGTGGGGAGCCTGCTTCCTCCTCTCTCTCTGCCTGCCTCTCTGCCTACTTGTGATCTGATCTCTCTCTCTGTGTCAAATAAATAAATAAAAATCTTTTTAAAAAAATGCTTTTAACAAGAAACAAATGTTTATGACACTTAGTTTGGAATGAAGATCTAACCCTGTGACTGACATGTGGAAAAAAAAAATCTCTATGAAAATACCTAAAAGTGGTACTTGACAGGTTTATCACTGATTATAGCAACAATGTTTTATCCTCTCACATCAGAACTAGGGTGGTGGCATTGTGTATTTTTAAAATGAAAGGTTGAAAGCTTGTGAAAGCAAAAAGCCATCGTACCAAAAATTAATGCTGTCTATCTTAAGTTATACTATATTTTGTTAGAGGTGGAACCAAATTTAGAATTAGTACTCTGTTTGAAAAATCAAAATTGAAAAGGACTTATAGGTTTGTGGTTTATCTTTTAATAAACGGGAGAATTAATTTTTTTTTTTTTTACATTTTCAAAATATTGCAAGTACTTTCCACATTGCTGCCTAGTAAATAAGAAGCATGAAAAGCAGTTGATTCCATCCTGAGACTAGTGAGGGTGCTGGAGTTTAAAAGCAGGTGCAGGGGATGAGCAGATGTGATAGTTCTCCTTTGCTCCTCTCTTCCTAGAAGGAAAAGGTAGGGATTTGGTGGGGAGATTTGACCTCAGTCTGGACTCAAGAAATGAATTCAAATTTGATACCTAAAAAGTTGACAGAAGAAACTCAGCTGGACCATGTGGGATGAAGATGTGGAACAGAGCAAAGAATGGATAGAATAACTCCCCTTGAATATGTTCTTCACAAATGGTCTGTTTTAAAAGTGTGTAGAAGTCATACTGATGATGGTTAAACCCATTATTAAAAATTTTTTTAAGGAAGCAGTGTGGAAGATTCAATTAAAATAGCAAAGGTCAGATAGTGAAACATTATGAAAGTAGTAAAGATGAAATACTCTTGTTCTCCTGTCAACTAAAAATGCAGGTCCATTCCAGAACGTGTGTTCTTTGTAGCCAGTGTTAGAGTCTCCTTGCCACATTGACTGCCATTAAGACTGAAATAATCCATTATTTCCTCCCACCCCTTTCTGAATTTTTCTCACATTTTTAGTTTTCCCTCCCTTTTCATTAACCCACCTCCAATCTCCACCAGCATTTGAATACACTAACATTTATTTAGTTTTTGGCCAAATTCCTCAGACCCCACCCAGATCTGCCCTCTCATTTTGTATTTTCCTTTGTCTCTTCAAGCCTTAATCAACATATTCATCCTTTGTGGTTAGAGTAGAACTAAATCCCAATTTGATTCTCTAAAACAGGCAAGGTGAATTCATTCCTTTAGAGGCTTTGCATTTAAAAATGGGTATTATCTCATCAAATAATGGATGGACATTGGGAAGTTCGTAAGAGTTACCATGAGTTTGGGATGCCTGGGTGCCTCAGTCAGTTTGGTATCTCACTGTGGATCTTGGCTCAAGTCTTAACCTTAGGGTAGTGAGTTCAATCCTGCATTGGGTTTCACACTGGGCCTGGAGGGATCCTACTTAAAAAAAAATAATAAGTATGATGACTGCTCAGCTCGTAGGGCCTGTGACTCTTGATCTTGAAGTTGTAAGTTCAAGGCCTACATTTTGTATAGAGATTACTTAAAAAATAAAATCTTGAAAAAAATAGAATCAACTATTTCAAGTCCACACCCCTCCTCAATCTTAATTTCTATAAATGAAACTCACGAGTTTCAGTAAAACAAAGCTTTGCGAAGTAGAAATAAAGTTGAGAATCACAATTTCATAAATGTTGATGTGCTGGAATAAATTTTAAATTATAGCAGCTCATCAAATCAAATATCAATTTATACATTCTTTACTAAAATATTTCAGATTAAAATAGACCATTTTTGTTTGAGTCTTTAAATAAATTTCCATTTTTAAAAGAATATGTAGAGAATAAGAGTTCATCTAGTTAAAAAAATTTTCCTGAAAATGTTTAAACTATGCTAAGGTCATGCTTAACTGCCTTTGAAATAAGTATAGAGTCTCAAAGGGAACCAAATTCTTATTGGACACAAGGAAACCAAAACTCCCAACACTGTATCATAGTGCTATCTGGTTACATGATATTAAATAGAGGAGGAGAAGTCTGATCTCAAAGTAGGAAAAAGGGAATTCATGTTCCTCCTGAGTTGGAGAAAAATGTTAATGAAAGAAATCTAATGAGTATTCTGAATGAAATTATGAATGAGTATTATGAGTATAAGCTTGTGAAGACAAAGATGTCTTTTTTTTTTTTTTTAAAGATTTTATTTATTTGAGAGAGAGAGTGCACACACAAGCCGGGGGGTAGCATAGGCAGAAGCAGTTTCCCTACTGAGCAGGGAGCCCAATGCGGGGCTTGATCCCAGGACCCCAAGATCATGACCTGAACTGAAACTAGACACTTAACTGACCAGGCAATCCAGACGCCCTAAAGATATCTGGATATCACTATCTTCATTTGTCATTTGCATAAGATAAAACCCACCATATGTATAATTAACAATAATTTGTGGTACATAGAACAACCTCAGGGAAACAAAATAAAGGATCAGTTTATGGAAAAGAAAAAAATGTGATAAAACTTTATTGCATTATGCTATTAAAGTTAACAAAACCCAACCATGTAGCCAGCTGTCTACATTAACCTTTCTCAACTATTACCCCCTGTTTTTTAAGGATTGGAGACATCTTTATGTGTTAATAATGACAAGGTTGAGAGTCATCTACTTAAATTCACTATAACCTTAAAATAGACCTAGAATGGTGCAAATTACAAAACATTTAATTAAAAGTCAGAATTCCTCACTTCTCATCAAAGATCATAATGTCCTATAAACTCTGAACCATCAGAACAGCCTGGTGTTTAATTATAATAACACTTCTCGGTGAGGTTCCCTTAGGTATTCAGGTTTGTCTTAGTACGTTTAGATTTACTTCTGTAACCTTTTCCTCAACTATAAAAATGTTTATTGGAGAGCAAGCAAGTTCACAGGCGTGACTCATTAGTTGTAATCAAAAAGGAAAGATAGGCTTAGGAATTAAAAATGATCCAGCAGAACTGAAGAAGAATTAGAGGATTATGTGGTGGAAAAGTTCTGAAAGGAATAAAGGATACTGGAAAAAAAGGAATGCAGGCATTAGAACTGCACTCCTGTTAGGAGGGAAGCAGATGAGACATTTAACAGAGACTGGCAGAGCCAGACCAGAATTCTCTAGTGTTTTGTATATGTTGGCATAAACCACTGTGGACATTAAATGGAAATATGATTTTGAAAGTACATGTGTGACTATGTCTGATTGGCTTCAGTGATGATCACTCAGAGCTTTTGCCCTCTGAAGCACCCAAATTCATATATATATATATATTTTAGTATATAATGCATCTTTTATTTTTTTTAATTTTTTTTTATTCTTTGCCCCAGGGGTACAGGTCCGTGAATCATCAGGCTTACATCTTTCACAGCATTCACCAAAGCATAAACCCTCGCCAATGTCCATAACCCATCCACCCTATCCCTACCCTCCCACCCCCAGTAACCCTCAGTTTGTTTTGTGAGATTAGGAGTCTCTTCTGGTTTGTCTCCTTCCCCATCCCATTATTTTTCCCTCCCTACCCCCCACGACCCACCACCCTGATTCTCAAGTTCCTCATATCAGAGAAATCAAATGATAATTGTCTTTCTCTGATTGACTTATTTCACTCAGCATAATACCCTCCAGTTCCATCCATGTCGTTGCAAATGGCAAGATTTTGTTTCTTTTGATAGCTGCATAGTATTCCANATTCCATTGTATATATATATACCACATATTCTTTATCCATTCATCTGTTGATGGACATCTAGGTTCTTTCCATAGTTTGGCTATTGTGGACATTGCTGCTATAAACATTCGGGTGCACGTGCACCTGAGGGTCACTACCTTTGTATCTTCGGGGTAAATACCCAGTAGTGTGATTGCTGGGTCGTAGGAAAAAGGCAGTCTCTTCAACAAATGGTGTTGGGAAAACTGGTCAGCCACATGCAGAAAA